>JAQQZS010000008.1:1733483-1745766 GCA_030068045.1 Platyallabes tihoni | reverse complement strand
TAAATTAATTAAAACATAATATAAAATGAAAATAAAACAGTTTAAGATATTAGAAAAACATAAAATAATGCAATCGGATTAAAATGCGTAAAAAAAATGTACGAATTATTTTTTGTGTAATTAATTAATCTAAATTAACGCGTTAAAGTCCCGGCCCTACTTTTAATGCATTTAAGTTAAACTTGTGGATTTGTGCTATCATAATGTTTCAATCAATGAAACGGAGTCGTACATTTTCCTCTGACGGCTTATTCTGAAGTTTTTTATTCCTCTTTTCATAACACAGCGAGAGTGTACAATAACTGTGTAGAACTTAATAATTAATAAAGGCAATAATTAAGACTACTACTCTACTACTTCTACTACTTTTACTTCTACTTCTACTAATACTGACTGATACTGCTAAGTGATCAGTGAGGGGTTTTGGATGATCCTTTTCATTCTCACCTGGTGGTCATGCGAGGGCAGAGGGAAGTAGGCGTGGTCTGAGAGGTGGTTCCGAAGGCGGGGCGAGTGTGGGCGGTGAGGAGGATGTGGAGAGTGTGAACACACTGAGAGAGGTGAGGGCGACTGGATGGAGCGAGGGGAGTGAGAGCGAGCAGAGCGAGTGGAGTGAGAGCGAGAGTGGCTCAGAGACGCCGGAAGAGGAGGAGGGTAGTGGAGCTGCTGCTGCTGCTGCTGGAGGTGGTGGTGGTTGAGTTTCTGGGCCCGAGGGAAGCGAGGGGGGAGTTCTGGGGGGCAAATAGGATCAATCAGGTCTATATCAGTCAGGAGGGGGGGAGGGGGGACAAACTCCTCGTCCGATAGGGGGATGTTGGCATCGATCTCGGAAAGCTCCGCCCGAGACAGGAAGTCGACGATGCCTGCTCCGAAGGAATCGCCCACGACGTTGATGGAGGTTCGCATCCGGTCACTGAATCAAACACACACAAAGACATACACACTTCACACACTATGCAGCAACGACAAACTGAGGTTATGATATTAAGAGTTATTGTTATTTACGTAAAGCACACTTGAGTACGAATTGCGTAAAAGGTTTGAAGACCTTGAAGTTTACACTTCCTTGCATTTTTTCCGTATCATGATAAGCTACGTTTTCTTTTTCTCCTTAACTTCACGGGAGGCTGGTGACGGAACAAGTGTTTATGGTATAAAAGGAATTTGTTTACGGAATTATAAATGGAGAAGAAAAACACGATGTGCATTTCTGTACATATAAATAAATAAAAACAGTATCCCGCGCCTGTTCGCTGCGATGCTGCGAGATGAGCGACACTTTCCAGGACGTGCCGTTATGGGAAAGTATTCATCTCTGTAATGCCTTGCTGATTGTTTTCCAATAACAGCACAACACGGAAAGACTTATTACACTGTAGATCTGTTTAAATGTCGTAATTTGTGGCGGTCAGGCCTGTGCCATGTAATAAAGTCTGGTGTAAATCCTCACAAATTAGAGCTGACACCCCGCTCTCTACTCGAGTGCATAAGTGTTTCCGTTCAGCTCCAGCATGCTTGAGTACAGAGAATAAAACAGCAAACAAGCATGACTTCAGGAAACACACGCATGCACGCACACACACACACACAGAAGCATGAGAACTCACAGCAGCCAGTCGACGGCCACCAGCAGGCTGATGTCCTGTGTCGGGAGACCCACTGCGGTGAGGATGAGGAGCATGGTGACCAGACCAGCACTGGGAATACTGGCTGCTCCGACGCTCGCCAGAGTGGCTGTCATGCTGCGCCGAGCCGCCATGTCATGATTGTGTAACAAGAGGTAGAGAGATGGTGCAGAGAGCAAACTGTTAAATGTTTTTTTTTACCCCATAAAAAAAAAACTTGTAGTTTTGTACTCGCTGGGGTTTAACCCCCCCCACTCCCCATCATCCTTCTACCGATATATTCACCATCTCTCCTCTGAACATATCCAAACCACCTCAATCTGGCCTTTCTGACTTTATCTCCAAAACATCTCACATGGGTTGTCCCTCTGATGAACTCATTCTTGATCCTATCCATCCTTGTCACTACCAAAGAGAACCTTTACACCTTTACACCTTTACATTTTTCCTTTCACTCTCGCTGATACTCTTTTGTCGTATAACACACCTGACACTTTTCTCCACCCATTCCAACCTGCCTGAATACATTTTTTAATGTTATACTGTACATATAACACAGAAAATGTGTGAGGCCAAAGAAGATACTTCTAAAAAGTCATAGAAGTGACCAATCTCACTCTCACTCACTCATTGTCTATACCGCTTTATCCTGTATTCAGGGTCATGGGGACCTGGAGCCTATTCCAGGAGACTTAAAACACAAGGCAGGGTACACCCTGGACAGGGTGCCAATCCATCGCAGGGCACACATACACTCATTCACACACTACAGGCAATTTGTGAACGCCAGTTAGCCTAATCTGCATGTCTTTGGACTGTGGGAGGAAACCGGAGAAACCGGAGGAAACCCACCAAGCACAGGGAGAACATGCAAACTCCATGCACACAGAGACGGGAATCGAGCCTGGACCCTGGAGGTGCAAGACGACAGTGCTAACCACTACACCACCGCCTATGTGACCAATCTTGCTTCCCTAAAAATTCCAAGTTACTAACTTCAGCCCTCTTGGAGAGATGATTTTATATGCGAAATCTAAATTGGCCAAGTTTCTTCTGAATGACAGTTAAGATCATTCAATTAGAATTCCAAAAAGTTACGGACACTACAAAAGGGCATAAAATTAAATTTAACAAATGTGTTTCTTTTTATCTAACAAAAATATAAATGCGTATGCATATTTACAAGAAACAAAGTGTGGATCGGGAGATACATAAAAAGTATTTTGAAAAATGGTGTTATATGATCTTATCTGAAGATTCACTTTTTCTCCTGGATGAGACACTTTTTTAGCACAGATACCATGTTTTGACTGACGTTATAAGAAGGTTATAAGAATGAGCTGTTACTATAGAAATGATCATGTTTGAGAACGAGTGCAGGAATGTAAAGTTGTGCTACTGTCAGAGATGTGGTTATAGAAAATAAATCAACACCTTATGACCAATCAGAATTGAGAATACAACAGAACTGTGGTATAAATAAGGAACAAGATGCTCCATAATGCTGTATAATCCTGGTAGATACCAAGGTGATAGATAAATCCTAATAAATATCTGATTAAATAAATAAATCCTGTATAAAAGCCGAGGGTTATAACGTTTCAACCAGACGATGGAACTCTCTTAAAATGCTTTAAGGATGAGAAAAGTTCACGAGGTGTTTCACTCGAGAGGTTTTAACAGCCGTCGTTAAATTTAACATAAAATATCCTCTTCAGGGGCTTTAATATGTGTTTATAGACTATAAACTGAATATAAACTTTATTTAGCAGGCCTGTTTTTTTTCCTCAAACCAGACAACACTGTGATCTTGTTTTTTTCCCGCTGATACAAACCTCACGGTGGCGATCTGTCCTCCGTCCAGCTCGATGCCGTTCATCTGGGCGATGAAAATAGCAGCCACGGCCTCGTAAAGCGCCGTGCCGTCCATGTTTATTGTGGCACCGATGGGCAACACAAACCGGGTGACGCGCTTGTCGATCTTCAGGTTCTCCTCCAGACAGCGGAAGGTAACGGGCAACGTGCCGGCGCTGGGATAGAAAGACCCGAGCAGGACAGACAGGTGAGAGTGGGAAGGAGAGGAAATTAAGTGTCACTCATCCAAGTGAGAACAATCAAATATAAAGGAGATCACAAACAGATGGAAGAATTTGGCAGGATGAGGTCCTGTCAGTTGATGAGCTGCAGATTTATTCTGATGCAACACACACACACACACACACACACACAAATAGAAATCACAACACTTACATAAAGTAAAGCCTTTTAATAATAAATTGTCTGTTAAAGCGTTTGTTCTTTGAGTTAAAAATTTTTTTTCAATTGGACCGCTGAATAACAAATCAGGTGTGATAAAGTTAGCGTGAATATTTATAACAATTTCAGGAGGATTCGTGCCAAATTTACAGAAGCTTCGCTTTCTTAAAAATACCAATGAGTCAGAAATAAGCATGCAATCCCATGTGTAAACTCTTACTTTTATGACCATAAAAGTCATCTCTTACTTTTATGGTGATGAATAAACAGTAAAAAGCTGCTCTTACATATGGCATGTGCTAAGTCTTGCAGAATCGTGATCCTCAGACACACACTAACTCTTTCTTCTGGGTTAAAGTTCCATAACATTTGCTTTAATACATCAACAATCGTACGCCTCGAAGCAGATCAATCAGTGTTCGCCTTTAGCTTTGACTTGGCCCGCACTGGGCGTTTCAACAACCTTATGCAATGTCAAAACATTTGTTTATTGTATTTCTTGTATTAATGACCTCACCAGTACATACTGTATGAAAGACTTTCAGTGGGGTTCAGGTCAGAACGCTGTGGTGTTAATCCTGCAATACGCTCCGTGCCATCAGGAAATATGAAACCCTCCATAGATGTGATTAACCTGGTCATTCAGTACATTCAGCTGGTCAGCTGACTTCATTTTATTGCCACATAATGTTGCTGAGTCTCGACCTGAGTAACTGAAGGAACCCCAGATCATAACTCTGTCTCCAGAGGCTTCTACAGTGGACACTATGCATGATGGATGCATCGCTTCTTGACCTTCCCTTCCAGGACTATCCTTCCAGGGGTTGTAAACTGTTGAAACCAAATTTCAGTCGTTTCAGAAATTTCCTTAGTTGTTTTCTTTGCTTGATGCGGGCCAATAGTGAACCTTCTAAAAACTGTAACATCTTTTCCATGATCATGGAATATACCTTCTTCTGATTGTTTAAGAAATGAGAAACTCCTAACTGCATCCCATAGGTGTAAAGGTTTTGTTGCAGCTGAAACATATTAATCAACGCAGTAATTATCCAATTAAGGCTTCTTAATGATTTGTTGATTTAAACCCAAACAGCCAGTTTGTTTTGGCCAGGCAGTGTATAAAGGGAGCATAGGCTAAGGGTTTGTACATTAGGAGAGTTCCAATGATTGGTGAACCATAGTAGGACATTCAGAGGAGAACAGAGAGAGAGAGAGAGCGAGAGAGAGAGTGTTTATAATCAGAGGTCCCAGATATACACAGCCAGATGTTCTAAATTTCTACATTAAACTCCTCAGTTGATGGAAAGAGCAGAAGAGCGTCACATCTGTGTCTGAGTGTAATTTCCCAGCCAATGCAAAAAAAGAAAGGAAAAAAAGAACAACGTTATTTATAAGAGGTAGATTTAAGAGCCCATTATTTCCTTTGCCGCTCGTCCATGGTGGACTCGATTCTAGACTCCAGTCGAAGGTCAGCCTCAATCCCTGATCATAAATTGGGATTGGTCTGAAACAGGTTAAAGGTGCCATAAGCTGTTTTTTTTATACAGTATATATATATATATATATATAATTTCTTACTACTCATAAATATCCCGGAAAATATGCGGAATGTTTTTGAACGACATGGTCTCAGCATGAGTGTATTACTTGGCTGAGGAAATCTTTTTGGGAATCTGTGTCATGGTCCAGACACTCGTTTGTGTTTATATGAGCCTGTGTTTTATATACACTCCCCGTGTGAGTCTGTTCAGAAAGAGAAAAAATGTCTTAAATTGTCAAGCGCCCAGGGCAACCAGATAATTCTTCTGTGATAAAACCAGAGTAAACACGAATCTTTATAGAGCATTCCGTATCAAACATTCCATAACAAATCAAGTGTGGATGTTTTGTCGTCCCAAAGAAAAATAAACCGGTAAAACCACTCCTGACCATTTTAATATTCAATTCGATTTAGTTTTATTTACTGAGCACTTTCCTCAATGGTCATTGTCACAAACGACCTTTTGAAAAGTGTGAAGAAATATATATATATAAATCATAATTATCAGATCGTCCCTGATTGTAATAACGTGTTTATAGTGTTGTAACTTGTAGCTTTCAATCACATGAATAGCTGTTTGTACTTGAAAGTGAAAGTCATGACAGCGTTTCTCCTTGGTAATGCTAAAATTCACATGCATTTTATAATTCCCAGGTTCTGTGGGAGGAGCGTTGTGCACATGGACAGGAAATGAGTACGGCGGGAAATCCCACCTATTTAACCGCTAGAGACCTTATCTTTACAAGTTTTGACAAAATCGCCTATGCCAAATTTTTGCATTAAAAGTGACAAAATAGTTGAACTTGAATCCACTGCAGATCCACCAGCACCTGAATCTGGATTAAGCATTTAAAAAAGATAAATGAATGAATTTATAATTCTTAATTTGTAAATTTGTACAGGGCCCCCTGCTGGCCTGGTGGCCACTAAGCGACTGCTCATACCTCTGAGTATAGATACAGAACTTCTTCCATTATGTACTGAACATGAGTTATGCAAGTAAAAAGTGTGAGATGTTCACCTGCTGGCTGTTCCGAGTGCCGTGATCCAGGCCTGGAAGATCCCGGAATAAAAGGTGAAGGGATTTTTCCGTGTCACGGAGAAGAATATGATGGGCAGGATGATTCCGCCGTGGATGATCAGGCCAACAATCACTGTCACCATGTACATGCCCAGCTGCTGCGCCACAGCCTCCAGGTCACCGATGGCGGCGAACTTCCCACAGATCAGAGAGGCTATGCCGACCGGAGAGTACCTAAATCCATCACGGAGACATCCGGAAGTGACACTAGGTTTTAACCCGCATTACTGTTATTACTTTTGAATCATAATTTGAGGTTTTTTTTTTTCAATTTCGCAGTAAACAGTTTAAATGGCAAAAATGAACCAGATACTGTTTCCATGGTTACAACAACGTCAACATCACATAAGATGTTGCTATCCTATTACTGTATATACTGTACATACTATATTGTGTGCAAAATAAATTTCCATGAAACTTCAGATATAGCTCTCACTGCTATTGTAAACAGGATTATATTATAAACTTTCATAAACTTTTTTATCATATCATTATACAGTATCATAAAAATATCATAAATTTTGTCTAGTTTGTCTAGTGAAAAATATATATGACAAGGAAACATCTGCATCCTAGTAAGGTTCTCATATCGCAATCCTCTTTCTGTCCACTAGAGGCATCGCCATGTTAATTGTGATAATCATTCATTAGCTAAACTGAAGCTGTAACAAAAATCACTGTGTGCTCCAAATAATTTTTTATTATGTTAAAATTTTTCAAACAAACAAAAAAACAAACAAACACTCCTGACATTTCACTCGGTGCTCGAAAACTGTTTTGGCCTTGAAATTGAACTATTGTCTGCTTTCTAAGTATGACATTGGCGTGTAGAGAATCAGACGATCAGATTCTCTGTGGGATAAAGTCATCGATTCACAATACTTCAGCTCGTCTCTTCCCGTAACGATGGGGACTGAAGTACAGAAACCTTAAATGGCATGTGGAAGTCTTGTTTGTATCTGTGGAATTATTCCCAGCGCAGGTCTGCATTAAATCAACAGAATCTGCATCGCATGACGTTTCCAACACGCAGGTCAAAGGTCACGTCTGGGTATTATGTATTATGTTCTTGATGTATCACGTGCTGTACAGTGTACTGTATAGTCTCCAAGAAGGACCCGGAGTGGAACTGGTCGGTCTGGGTTTTCTCGGTTCTAATTCTGGAGCTGGGAGTGTGTGTTGTGTGTTTCCTCTCACCGCCGCGCCACATTCCCATGAGTTCATCTCTCCGGGCTTTATCGCTATCAGTTGTTTATCCGTTCCAGGTCTCGGGTCGGCACAGATCGGCTTGGCCGTGTGTCAGGGCCAGGTTCGAGCGAGGCCGTGTGGATTATGTCCTGGAACACCTTCATACTTTTCACTCTGCGCTTTCTGGCTCCTGACCTCCTGACTATCACCATGAATATCGTTGTTAAGCGTATCCTTTCTCTCTTTCTCACTGTCACTTACCTTCTGTTTCTCACTTTCTGGATTCTTCGTGACACTCTTCATTATAAAATTCCACTTTATCTAAAAATGACAGGATTCGACACCAAACCCTCTCCCGTACATAATACCAGTTTATTAAACAACATTCCCCCCCCCCCCCTGTTTTTTGTTATAAAACCACGCACGCTAGATGATCGCACACAGATGATTGCCAATGATGATTTTCATGACAATAAAACTCTCGAGGGAGTCGGTGTAATCATATCATTATATGAATCATAAATAAAAGTCCAAGTCTGATGTGTTGAGGGTTTATGCATACACACACAAAGCTTAAGAATACTTGAAAATGTCCCAAATTTCATACAGTTTTCTTCTAAAGGCATAAAACTCATGACCTGGGGTAAGACCACATGAGATTTGTTAAAACCAGCTGTCCAGGACTTAGTGGATTCGGGGAAAGAAAACCACCGAGTCGTGTTTGAAACTCGGTTGCTACATTGTTATCTGTCCATCTGCTACAGTTTAGAGATAAAGCGTCTGGCACTGACATTGGCATGCACACACACACACACACACACACACACACACTGACCACATGATCATGGACACCATTTTCATGATGATCTCGTTGAGGATGTTGAAGAACTCGGACATGACCTTGCCCCTCTCGCCCATCTTGCCCATGCAGATCCCGAACGTGATGAAGAATCCGATCAAACCTGCAGGATAAAAAGAGGACAAGATTTTTCACCAGCCATGAGTTTAGTGTTTATTTGACAGACATAACTACAATATAGGAAACAAATGGTGTGATTTGAAGCCAAGGCCAGACTGATTAACACGAACATGAGTCAGCGTGTAACACGCGCTCACACCGTGTACTCGTTCATCCTTACTAACCGCCTGATCAAAGTCCAGATGGTTTAAATGAATCGATTAATTTGTTAATAATCTAAAGAACACAAACAAATAAAAACATGTTAAAATATTTGTTCACATAGCAAAGAAACAAAAATAACTGCCTGTATGAGCAGGATTTAATCTGTAACTGCATATGAATCGCTTTTCATTTTCATCACTGTGCCGCAGCCGGACCGTACTGAAATGCAAACCACTACAGTGTCGTTTCAATAGATCTATATAAAGTCTGTACATAAAAGACTCATAAACCCTATTCACACTCTATTTGTAATGTTTCATCAGCAAAGTGTTTAGACCTGCTGGAAACGCTCTGTCTCATCCATTTATTTGTTTGTTTATTTATTTATTATTTTATTTATTGTGTACACATTTATGAAAAGGTTGCTCTATGTTTAGCCTCATATTAAATGTAAAAGCCATAGAAATAACAACTTTGACACCTGCCGTGCTGTGAAAAAAGGAAAACCCCTCCAGTGTGGCTGAATTCAAACAATTCTGCAAAGAAGAGCGGGCCACAATTGCTCCACAACTCCATAATAGTCAACTATTTTTCTACTACCGATTTTTTACTTCATTTTTTAAAATACTTCTGTCCACACGATCTACATTTTTAAATGACTTTGTCGACATGAAAAGACAAAACGACCTGTTAAGTGCTGTTAGCAGCGTCCCTGATCAACAGGGGGCCGATCAGAAGCCTTCCGCCATGTCGAAGTCTGACGGGTCTCTTCCAAAACCGCCGTCGCTGTCTGCGGGGTCTGTGTATGTAGCACCACTGAGCTTCATAGTAGGTGCCCTATTATATTCAGGCCCCTCTGTTCGCTAACATAACGTGTGAGTAACTTCACATGTATGTCCACGCATGTAAAAAGTCCAGTAAGCAGCATTAACACAGTCACTAGCTTACTGTACGTACAGTAAGTCCACTAGTCGGGGCCAAAGTCGTTTTGTGTTAGACTGCTGTGTGTGTAGCACTTACAGAATTCTGGACTTGTCCACACGGGAGGTTATTCTGTGTCTTTTATTCCTACGTCCCTGGTTTTAGGTGACTGAAAACAACCTAAACCCTTTGAGAAACTACTTGCACCGCGTGCAGCGTATCCAGCGTCATACGCAGTGACAACTTTCTTTCAGGCATCTGATTGGCCAGCGCTGCTTAACGCTAAGGGTTATATCACCACCTGCTGGTCTGGCATGCTTTGAGAGCATGTTGTTGACCTGGTGTGTATAGTTTCAGACATAACATAAACAGCCACGTCAAAACAAAAAATGAAGAATTACATGGTCTTTACAGTGCCGGAGGTTCCTGAGAGTTGCAGCTCAGTGGTATGTTTCTAGAACAGATAAATAATACACGAGTCTCCTTTAAATGGCCTTTACCAAAATATCCGTAAACCTAGAGCAAAGTTTGTCCATTCATCAGGAAGAGCAGGATGAAATCATAAACAGAAATCAGCATGATCACGTTACCGGCTGATTAAACGTCCACAGCTAGCGATGTTTATGTAGAAGTGAGGTTTCCTACCCAGAACGTTCATCCCCCACTTGAACTCCAGCTTCTTAGTGTTGACCGTAACCGGCTCGCTCCGGTTGCTGACGGGCACGGACACTTTCTTCACCACCGTCTGAACCTGGACCGAGAACACACAGCAGAACGTTGTGCACTGGCACATGATTCCTGTAAAAGCCTGAATTAATGCTGAGCGTCTGACAGCTGAGAGTTATTACAATCAAGCAACATGGTTTACCTGGAAGGTTTTTTAATTTGGGTATTTTTTATTTCTTTTTATGAATGTATGTAATATAACATGTTGCAGTATAAGGAAGGAATAACCCGCTCTGTGTCGTGCTCGTACAGGAAAATAATCAACAAGAATTTGGTGGGATAAATGGTGGAGTTACGATTAAAACTCTGACACTGATTATTTTCCTGTAACCGCACATCCTGACGGATTTTATTCCTCTTATACAGCAGCAAATAATTGTCTTTGCACCGGCTACTTTAAAATCCAAACTGGAACACCATGGTGCTCCGTCTTCACTAAATCTTGCACAAAAAAAAAAAAAAGAAAAAAATGCCACAAAAAATATCTAAACTCGCCTCGCTTGACTTTCCTCTGACGAGTTTTGAACGGCTCCCGGACGAACGTGCAGCGTTTGCTCGTATGCCGAATATGCTTCGCATGCCAAGGCATCTCCTTAGGCGAAAACTTCAACATATGAATAATTTACACTCACTGTTACTGTAGAAATGATACCGTTTCAATCAGAACTAGTGCATTAATATAAACCTGTAACCTGCAGCTGCACTACAGTCGCACTGCCGTTATATTAAACTACACACTGTAATTTATTGTACTGTATATATTTTTTTATGAGAATATGTCGAGGTAGAACTCCGTACACACGATGGCCGAGAGTATTTCATGTTAAGCTTCGTCGTGTTCCATTTTTAACAGAGTCCCAGCGGATACATATATTTCTCGTCATGGCTAAGATGCTAAAGAAAACCTTCACATTAGGCAGGATATGTTCGAGAGAATGGTTTCCAGCTGTAGATCTGAGTTAGAGCTCGGCCGAATCGAAGGAGGCCGTGCAGGACCGGAATTACAACTTCCTGCTGTTCTCTACCTGTCAGTCCAGCACAGGGATTAAAGTCCTGACGTTATGGTTTATGTGTATATGTATGTGTGGGGGTGGGGCGGGGGAGGGGGTATGTTGTATGGGAATGGGTGTGTGTATATGTGCATGTGTGTGTATGTGTGTTTAAATAGTTGGACTGATTATCTGTAATCTCTTTTATACTCAACTGGGTTTAACATCTGGCCAACAGTCTCTCTCTCTCTCTCTCTCTCTCTCTCTCTCTCTCTCTCTCTCTCTCGCTCTGTCCTTCCTGTAACTGTGCCAGGATGATAAATTACACCAAAATATACTTTTCTCAGATGTTGCAGATATCGTTACATCAACTGATTTCATGTGGTGTGTTTATTGTATCTTTCTCGCTGTCTATGTGCTCAACTGTCAGATGTTTTTGGGACTGTACAGCTACTAAATAAATATGGTAAAAACTAATTAAATTTACAATTTATTTCCTTTAAAAACTTGAATTAGCTGCGGCATTAGCGCTATTGTCAGTAACTTGTTTCTGCAAATTTATGCGGAGTGGGTAAAACAGTTGTCCTGTGTGAAGCTCTGATTAAAAGGTCTTTACAGCCGCTTTAAGTCTCTTCTTTATTACAGAATCTCTTACTGTGTGCTTGTGTTTATTTCTTTCTGTCTCAAACAGGGGCGTGTTAACAGCCTTACAGGAAGGCCCTCTAACTAGGGAGCGGTAGCATGGTGGGATGGAGGTGGTTAACCTGCCCGCTGAGTGGCCCCCAGACCAGTGTAGCAGTGTAAGAGTTTGACCAGTGTAATCACTCCCAGGGC
>JAQQZS010000008.1:1718244-1730946 GCA_030068045.1 Platyallabes tihoni | reverse complement strand
ACACTATACATGATGGAGCATCGCTTCATGTTCTTCCCTTCTTACCCTGACACGCCCATCACTCTGGAATAGGATCAATCTGGACCCATCAGGTCACATGACAGACTGTCCATTTTTTTTTTTTTTTACCATACAACTTCACCAAGAGCTTCTGTGATGTCTGATCACAGATGTTTTTCTGATGTAAAGGTAAGAGTTCAGCACTGTCCTTCTAGGGTTTAATAATGTTTTGGAGAGTACGTGACCTACTTCCAGTGCACTCCTTGATGCACTCGCACAGAACCAATTTCTTCCTTAAATAAAACGAATATCAGTTACAGAGAACCTGGACTGAGGTATGTTGTAGTTTTAGTGTTACTTTTTATGCAAATTGCATGTATATCAGAATAAATACACACACACACACACACACATATACACACACCCAGAATGGTGAGGGCAAGCAAGAGGTTGCGTGTGAACCAGCCACAGTGTTGTTGCAAATAGCCAGCTTTAGGCTCCGCCCTCCCTTCCTCTTCAACCAAGCTGGCTCCGCCCATCTGTTTCTCCAACTGATGATTCGTCATCCTGCCTGAGAAAGAGAGAGAGAACAAGAAAGAAGGAGGAGAGAGAGACAGACATCGACAAAGAGAAAACAACAGATAAACAGAGAGAGAGAGAGAGAGATAGATAGGTAGGTTGAACAACAGAACAAAATAAAGACTGAAATACAAAAAGTGAGATACAGTGAGAAAACCAGAAAACATCCAGGCAGATAGACAGAAAGACATGCGGAAAAAGAGAGACAAGAAAAAAAGAATGTGAAAAGGAGACTAAAACAGAGCAAGAAAGACTGGAAGAGAGACAGAACAAGATAGACTAGACAGAGAGAGTCTAAGTGTGTAAGAGTGAGAGAAAGTGAGTATTGGACGAGAGAGCCGAGAGACAGAAAGTGTGAGAGAGAGATGTAGAGAGGTAGAGACAGATAACCAAAGAAGAGAGGAGGGGAGACATAAAGACAGAGAGAGCGAGAGAGAGATGGAGAGATAACATATACTGTCAGACTAATTACGGTGTGTTTAGAGGCTCAGTGCTTCAGTGATCAGGGTGAGTGTGGTTTGGTCATGTGTTGCTCTAAAGGTCATTCATCCCACACAGTGGAGAGCTGTAAACACACCTCTCCACTCCACACACAGCCTACAGGCATGCACGTTACACACACACTTCCACAAACACACATCCTTCATGGTCCACCAGGACTCTCAACCAAAATCTGCCTTCCTGTATATCTCGGCCAGTCCCTCGATCATTTATCAGGAATTAGACATTTAGAAATTAATACTGTTTTAACATTTCACACTGATTTCAGCCTAAAAGTAATGTCAATATGTCAGGAATAATACTCAACACGTCATGCAGGTGAACCCAGTTCTCATGATTTCTGTCTTACCAGCCTTCGTGTTCAAGACTCTTGTCTCTCCAGTCACTACTGTGCAGGTACGAACATATTACTGTACATCAGTTCATTTGTAACTGCGGTGCGAGCTACAATGGACGCCTCGCTTGTGATTTGCACGAAAGAAGAGCAGCGTTAAGTGATTCGATTTTTTCTGGTCTAAAAGTGTACTAGATGCTGAAACAACAAATAGAAGAGCATAAACAGGAGCGTTTGGATATCTGCCATCAAACTTTGGAGCGATACTTTAAGAAAAGTGAAATTTTCTTAAAGAGAATCGTTACTGGTAAAGAGACAAGGATTCATAACTACAAGTCTGAGAGTAAACAGCAGAGTATGGAATGGAAACATCCTCAATCGCCGACCAAGGAAAAGTCAAGCATCTGCTGGAAAATTCATCAACGGTTACTGTTTCCTGGGATTCCTAAGGGTCCATTCCAGTATTGAAACATTATCAGAAAAATGGTTCAACAATCAGCAGTGTTCATTACAGTGAGACACTTATTGAATAGCTGAAGACTAAACTTTAGATTAAACACAGATGACTGATATCCGAGGGCGTCGTGATCTCGCATGATGATGCATGTCCACACATTTTATGCCCACACTGTCAGCAAAAAAACAACAAAAGCTTGGTTTTAAAGTGTTAAAGCATCCTCCATATAGTCCTGATCTCGCTTCATTGGACCTGTTTGGTCCCCTGAAAGCAGCCCTTCAAAGACGGAGATTCTGATCATACTGCAAATGTACCGCAGGCCAAAAGGTTATTAAAATACATAGCTTGGACACACCCTGGTAAGCCACAGGACTCATCTTGATTTGTAAATTTAGAGCTGTAGGGAAGATGAAACAAAGTTATGTGAAGCTGATTATCCCCTAGCATGTGTTTTGTTCCTCTTACACCACTGCAATGCTCCAAATCTAATATTATAAAAAATGTATCAACATCTTTTTTATTAATCGTCATGCAGCCATAACATGCAGCCAAATATTTCTTCAAAAGTACACTTTAGTTCAGTTGAATACTATATATTTATTTATTTGACACAAATATAGATGTAGATTTCAATCCCTGATGGCGTTGGTGCATGAGGAAACACAATGAATAACGTTTCCTTGTGTTTCCTCATGCTGCTCCAAAGAAAACCTCTTCTGGGTGACGCCTTATAGTCGGATGATAAGTTCGGATGCTCTTGACCTGTAAGACCCCGACTGAATTTTTTTCAATAGTTCGTAGTTGTTCAAGGTCAGTAATTCCCTGATGGCTTGTTTTTAAGGGAAGAACCTTTTTATGGTTCTAAGATGACTACATATACTGTAGAACTGGTGTCCTGTTTTTCATCATAATTTGTTTTCCACATGGAGCTCACTCCCAAGTACACTGTGATCTTCTTGTGGCCTTAAAAGTGTTATTGTCAACAGGGCTTTATTAATATTGGGAAATAAAACAAAATGAAATTCAGCGTCATAGCCAGAGAACAAGCAACGGTCAAGTGATCGACCAACAAAATAAACGAGACGGGAAGAACAAGACAAGGAAACCACAGACAGGGTCTGGTAACCAAAACAGATACCCAGTTCCCAAGCTAGATCGGAGCCAGTGCTTGATTTCAGTTCTTTGTTTTCAGACAGACAAAGCACTGGCAAACAGACTGAAAAACCAGTTCCATGGTGGCACCAACACTTGGCTGGGCTCTTGGCAAAGAGCCTCAGGGGCTGGTGTGTTGGATTATTACAACCAGCTAAAGGTTTGTGACTGCCATTATAAAAAAATGGATCAATATGAAGTGGACAACTCAAATGCTTTCTAGCAATGATAAAGCCAGGAGAACTGCTACTGTAGCAATGGGAAAGTTTGAAATTATTGTGGTTGTGCTTGCCATCTGAGCTCCTCTACTGCTACTTAATGGTAAGAGTCTCCTGTTCTATAGTTGTATAATTATGTTCAGCAGACGATAGCTTTCTACTCACATACTGTATCGGGTGTTCTCCATCGGACCCCTGAGACAGAACTGCCTGTCTGTCTGGACGAGGAATGGGCGGTCGAAATTCGAAGATCGATGTTCTTGAGGATGGGGAACTTGGTGAGGGCTTTGAGATCATTGAACAGCTTTTCTTCCTGTTGAGTCCAGCATATTTTCTCCAGAAGCCCCTTTTTAAGGAGGTTGTAGAAGGGTGCTGCCAATGAGGAGATGAAAGGCACAAACTTTAGGCTGTAATTAGCTAGCCCCAAAAAGGCATGTACCTGCTTTTTCGTGTTGGGCAGGAATATGATCGAACAGCCTCCACTTTCTGCTTTTGTGGCTTCAGCATGCCACGTCCAATCTGATACCCAAGGTACTGAATCATGGTCAGCCCCAGGCAATGGAAGCATCTGGTCCCAGTTGCGACTGCTTTCATCCCCAATTCTCCTCAGCAGAGGGTTTGATTATACGACTCCATGAGTCTGTCAGTTTGGGGATGGTACACAGAGGTATGGATCTGCTTAAGCTGCAACAGCTGGCACACATAGCACATTAATTTGGACATAAACGGGGTAGCTTGATCGGTTAGGATTTTCTTAGGGAGCCCCACCCTGCTGAAGAACTGCACAAGCTCTCTTGTGATGTTCTTCTATGTAGCTTTGTGCAGGGGAACAGCCTCTGGGTAGCGTAATCAACAATGACAATTTGTGCAATGGTCCCACCAGGTCCATTCCAATCCTTTCAAATGGCACACTGATGATGGGCAGTAGAATCAGAAGTTTTCTGATACACAGGATAGCTCTGGCAGAAGTTGCACCAACCCCCCCCTCCCCCAAACAATCTCACCCCCCTCATTGAATACCAGCCAGTGAACGTGATCTTTGCTATTTTTTTAATTACTAGAACTGTTTATCACAAGGTGGCATTTAAAGGGAGTTGAATGGACCAGATGCATGACACTGTCTACCTTAGCCTGCAGGATTATCAAAATATCAACTGTTTCAGCATCTGTTTCAGCAACTGTATTTTTTTCTCTTGTCCCAAAGAAAGTGTGTTTATTAGGCATTCCAGCGCACTCACCATCTCTCGCATGTTCTCTGGCTGTCTCATGCATACAGATTTGCACTCCTCTTTTGGGAGGGACTGGAGCACAATCCATCACCACACATTCTGCCACCTTGTATGGCATGAGAGACACTGGCAGGAGGCACCTGATCGCAATCTAACTGAGCTGGTCAACTGTGTGCATCATAGGATCACTTGTGAAACTCCACAGCAGCTTGCGTGCTGGAAAGTCCACAGCGGGCCAGGATCGCAGCTTTAAGTAGCTCGTCCATGCGACTCCTCATCTGATAGCATATAGTAGGCACGTTGCACCTCACCTGACAACAGCGGCATGAGAATACCACTCCACTCATGGCCAAACCCCTCCTGCTCAGTATTTTTTAAAAGGTGTGCAAGTACGCTTCAATGTCATTACGTGGTGTGAGCTTAGTGAGCAGGTGTTGTACACCGTGGTAGGGGTTGGAGAGGGGAACCTCACGTGCTGGGTAGTGTTGGAGGTGGGAAATCTCAGCAGCTGTAGCCTGCAGTATTTGCGAGAGCTGCTCGAGAAGCGCTTGTTGCTGGATGCTCATTTCGAGCAGGTATCCCAAGTATTCCTCAGGGGACTGTTGTGGACCTCATTCGGTTCCATGTGCCAGCATTGCCACCAGTGTAATGGGTCTGATACACAGAAAGAACACACGGAAACCAGATGTCACAGTCACAAAAACAAGACTTACTTCTAAATTACTTTTAGATGTACCTGTTTGTATATTTACGGATTTTGGAAAAATGTCTTTCTCTTTTTATGTACCTAGATTATGGAATGAAATGCAGAACACTTTGACATTAGAAGTACTTCCCTCTCTAAATATTCTTCGAATTCTTCTTTTGTATAGTTTTAGTGGATGTGGATGGGTTATATGTATCTTTTCAATAGTATTTTATGTGAAACTTAATGTGCTGCCATTTTCGTCAGAACTCCCTGGTAGAAGAGATTTGGATCTCAATGGTATTTTTCTCCTGGTAAAATAAAGGAATAATAAAAATAAAAAGCAAGACTGCAGTTTTACCAAAGTTACGCTCTGTATAAGTATCATGGCTCATGCGGTGAATATTGCGGGTCCATGGGTCGAGGCGAGTTGGACTCGAACGTAGGTCAAGTTCAAGCTCATGCACGGCAATATACGGTGTGTGTGTGTGTGTGTGTATGAAAGGCACATGTTTTAATTAGAATGATATGCATATTCAGTTGAATTCAGCATTCTACTTGACTTTTTTTTTTGGCTGACTTTTTCCTGAATACTTGTGGTTGGTTGAATCCGATGCAGAACTTTTGGAGAGTGTGCAGAACATTTGGGATATTTTAATTGTACTAGTGTTGTAGCCAAGACCACCTAATCTGAGACCCGAGTATCCAGAGGCAGAGACAAGACCACGACTTTAAGGTGTCGGTCTTGTCTCTGCCTCAGTATACACTTGGGGCCAGCATTGAATAATTATTTGACCACGAATGGGTGGAATGACGAAAAAAAGCTGCTGTTGTTGAGCCCATCTCAAGACCAAGACTGCATTACCGAGTCAAGACCAAGACCAGACCAGTGCATCACACATTTACAATAAAATGCAAAACATGCAAACATCTGACATCATATTATTCAAGATCCTATCTACAGTACTTATTGATCCAGTGAACTTTTCAAAAGGTCCAAAAGAGTTGGAAGTTCCAAGACAAGGCAATTAGTAATGCAAAGTTTTTCTTCCTGCACCTTGGTGTTCTCTAATTTCGTCATATTATGTCTACCTGCTGAATTCTGGAAGAACACATTTAACACTATCTGAAACTTTTAAAACAATTACGTGAGATCATCTAATAAACTAAATCAAGCGTGACAAAGATAAGCCTTTAAATTTAACCAAGAGACAGGAAGTGAACACACAGGTGTTTCGACACACAACTGTAACTGATGGAGCTAAAGGTTTGTTTTGTTTTTGTTTGGATTTGGTTGCTTAGGCTCTGCTCACACTTTGCCTCAGCTCTTACTTTTTTTCATCTAAAAAAAAAAAAAAAGATTATTTTTGCGCAATAGCTCACCCAATTACGAATACCTGGAGCACACATGCTGGTGTTTAAGTGCTGCCGAAGTGCGTGGCTGTCATTCCTGCAGGTAATTTTATAGCTCTTGTTCTGCTCGAAGCTTGGGCGGAGTCGGACAGAAGAGGCACACTTTATTCTCTGCGAGATCTCTATCAGAAAGCCGATGTGTTCCAGGGCCTAAAGTCGCACAAACAAGCTTACAGTACAAGCATACCGGACAGCTTCCAGCTGTTTGTGAGGCAGGAACCTCCATCTTCCCAGACACTGTTTTGATTAGAGATGGATAAACTGATGCTTGGACGTGAACGGCTGCCAGCGCAGCAGAAAAGCAGGTCAAATCTCCAGGAAAAACTAAAAACTAAACAAGAAGACTTTTGGCATCTTTCAGATTTATCCATCCTGTGCTATCTACTACACTGCATGTTTTTTCCACCAGAATGTTATGATTCTATGCCCAATTAAATCAGCAGTTCATCTTTGTATTAGTTTGTATTTCCAAAAGTTTATGCATGCGTGATCATCACACCCACATGTCCTTGCTGAAGATCCCATTCCAGATTTATTCCCCTTTCCTGATATAACGTGCTCATATAATGTTCCTATTTCTTGCAAAAGCTTTCCACTTGACCCTGGACCGCTGCTGTGGGGATTTGTGTTAATTCACACACTCTACAAGGGTATTATCAAGCTCAGGCGCTGATGTTGGGATGTCGTGGAGTCCTGGCTCCAGTCCCAGTTCATCCCAAAAGTGATGGTTCAGTAGGGTTGAGTTCACTCAGGGCTCTGTGGGACACTCGAGTTCTTCCACTCCAACCATGTCTTCATGGAACTTGAGCTGTTCCACAAAAGATTGCTCAACATTGTAAATTGGATTGGGTCCTCAAGGGTATAGACGTGGATGGCTACAGGAAAGCCTTTCTCCCTCCCAACACTGCCAATCACACACTTTCCTACCCCAGTGCATCCATATTTACAGCCTGAAGACACCACATTCCACATCACTCTCTAGAATTATGACTATATAAGTATATAATGGATTTCTGGATCCATGATTTATAATCCGACTATATGTGTGACCGCCATCCCACCTCATGCCCATCTTTAACATCTCAACGTGTAACAAGTTCGACTCCAGACCAAGGAGGTATGATGGTAACGTTATGGATCTCTAGGTGGCATTCTGTGTCAATGCCTGGTCCTGGACCCACTCAGAAATCAGAAGGCGCAGTTGGTTACAGTGAAATACAGACACCACATCTAATTACCTCAGATTCATTATAAACATCTGCCTGAAAATCAGCAAGATAACACACACTCACAAACACACACACACACACGAGGCTTGAGAGCTGCGCCGTCCAATGTAGCTCACAAACAAGAGTGACGTCATCTTCAAAACACAGCTGTCTCTGCTGTGATAAACCATATGCATGAACCGCAGAGTATTGCAGCAGCATTGCAGAATGAGTAATTTGTTGTTTCTCTTGGCTTGGCCAGAGATGTCTGTCAGTCCTGCTCTGTCTTGCTGTGATGTTTATCTCAGATCTGAAACTGGGACGCTACTTCGACATAAAAAAGCAGAGTTACAGTTAATACAAGCAAGTTGATTGTGAAAGTGTTTTATTCCTCTTACACCACAGCAGTTTACTAACGGAAAACATCTTTGAGGAGCTAAAGAGGAACCATTTCTAAATCCTTAGTCTGCTTGTAATTTAGTGTTGTATAAAGTGCCACTTTAGGTGGACAAACCAAAGAATTAATCAGGATGATAGCTGGAAAAAAAAAGATTAAATCATCTATATTTACATTACAGCATTTGGCAGACATCCTTATCCAGAGCGAATTAAAAAACAATTTAACTCATAGACATCTGAGCAATTGAGGGATAAGGACCTTGCTCAAAGGGCCCATCATTCGCTTATTCATTTTATTTCATTTTATACTATATTTATGTTATCTTGTGGATTAATTGTCAATTCAATTCAATCCAATTGTATTTGTATAGCACATTTAACAATGGTTATTGTCCCAAAGCAGCTTCACAAAATCTAAAGGAAATTATGAAAATAATTGTCTATCATTTATTATTATTATTATTATTATTATTATTATTTATTATTATTATTTTGCTTTATTGGTGTTCATATTAAAATGCTTTGATTTTGACTGTTGTTGCATACATCAAAATGCAACAATAATTGCTTAATTGCTAAAGGAAATAAATCAGCCATTTGTAAATACACAAGAAGCACATTTTCATTTTTTCAGCTATAATTATCTATAGAGAAGACTTTGCAAGTTTGAGCTGGGCAAATAGGTGTACAGTAAATACCTCTTCATTGCAGTAAAAGCTTTCTGCAAGCAACAACATGCGAGATCAGATCGTGAAACAAACGAGCATTCGTCATCTGCTCCGCTCGACACAAAAATAAATAGAACAAAGACGGCAAGAAAGAGACTTTGAAGGCATCGGAGGATCAAATCTCTTTTCTTGACTTGTGCTATGCATATCCATTATTGCACGCATGCACATGTGTGAGTGCTGAGGGCCTTAAGGAATAGCTGAGATACATAATCTCTCCATACAGACAGGAGAAATTATCTCCAACTCTCTTTAAGCAGAAGCCAATGTGGAATCCCGAGCATAGGCCTGGAGTGAGGATGCACATCACAGACATAAGCAGGCACATGAGAACATGCTTGTAGAGCTGTAGATCAACAGATTATGTAAGGTTCGGTCAGCAAAACAAGCCTCTTCATTCAGAGAGCTTGTAATGGGATAAGAAGCATGCACATAGTTGGTGAATAAACATGGGGTTCGTGAACAGTGAAACTCAGCGGGACTCATTTATCAAACTGGATATGAACAAAAGGACCACTAGCGCCAGCACGGCAATAAATGGCTATTGGTTTACCTAATAACGGAGGACAACGTGACCTGTATGGAGGGTAAACCAAACAAAAATGCCAACAGTTCTAAATACAAGTTCGCAAACCAAAGCTGAGCACAATGAACCGTTTGAGTCCAGACAGTGTTCAGAAATGAGCAGTTTAAGAGCTGGCTAATGCAGAAAAGTGGCAATAATTGGCTAATGCAGACCTCCTGCTGATGTTTAATCCTGAGAACTCAGAGTGTTAATGTTGATGCCAGCAGGGGTGAAGATGTTCTGGCAGGAAACACTGTGGTCAAACCCAAATCCCAGAGAAGGGAGAGAGAGCGAGCTTGAAATGGCCTAGGGGGAAAAACAAGATGACTAAAAAAAGCACCCTGTCATCATGCTAAAACAAGCTGTAAAAGATCTAAGAGGGATTTATAGTAGGGGAAAATGTGAGGAGTCAGTTTAAAAGGGAATGCTGAATCCACTGGAATGTTTTGCACACCCACGTCCAAAGTCCCTTTATTCGTTTTTCTGATGTTGTACGATGAACCACAGCATCTTTTAAAGATGTCACATCAGTTTAATTTAGTTACAGCAAGGCTGCCAAAAGCATGAGTGTGTTAAACGTGCACGTTGGCTGTTCTGGTTCTGTCAACGTGAACAGGTTTATAAACTAATGGCACACCAGAGTGTGATATGACCAATCAGGCATGTGCATGTGTTTCTGGAATGACAACACACTCTACTTTCTTATTTATATTACTAATAAAATGTACCTCTTATTTAAACACAAAGCAAATGTGGTTAAACATAAAGCTTTTACAGTGAGTTTTAATGTCAATGACAAAAGGTTTTACAATTAATGCTCCCACAACATTCTTCTTTAGTATAATATTGTGCTGTATTTCCCATTATGGCGGCACAGTGGTGTAGTGGTTAGAACTGTCACCTTGCACCTCCGGGGTCTGGGTTTGCATCCCGACTTGGGGGTTTTCTCCGGGTACTCCGGTTTTCTCCCACATTCCAAAGACATGCAGATTAGGCTAATTGATGTTCTCAGTACGTGAATGCATGTATGAATGTTGACTGGAGGAAAATAGGAATAAATACAATAGTCATCATTGGTCTCCATGGTCCCTAGTTGGACAACATGGTCCCCACTAGTTGGTTCCCAGATGGATTTACCATCCATCCATCCATCCATTTTCAACCGCTTATCCAAAGATTTACTATTATATACTATTTTATTTAATTTTTTATAAATATATAAATTTGTGCAATCTGTTCCCCCCACACACACCCAGCCATTAACATAATGTAAATAAAAACATTATTCATCAGACCAGACAAACTTCTTCAGCAGAGGTACTGACCTCTGCAAACTAGGAACATCCTACAAGACCTGCAGTAATGGACTTATTCTGAATCTTTTGTCTAGACGTCACAATTTGGCTTATGACAACGTCACTCAAATCCTTCCACTTGCCCTGTTTTTCTTGCTTCCAACACATCAACTTAAAAAACGGACTATTCAATGTAACGAGATAATCAAAGGTATTCACGTCACCTCAATGTTGAAGCGTAAATCTTATAATAAGAGAGTGTGTGTATGTGTGTGCAGTAGGATTATTGCTTTCTGCTGTTGATTGTTTTGTGTGAGCTTTGTGACAGGATAGAGTTATATACCCCTCCCTTTAACCACGAGCAGAGAGAACACCCTGTCTGAATGACTGGGACATGATTTTTCCATCTGAGTGTGGAATAAAAGTCTGCTGGTTATGGCTGTTCCTGATGTAAAATGATTTTGGACAGCTAGTGTTAACTACTGTATATAGTTATCTTGTTTTGTGGAATTGGAACATAAACCAACTGAGTTCACTTTAATCCCTTTGTTATGGTAAAAAGAAAATCTCAGGGCAATATCCCAAGGAGCCTAAGATGCTCTCAGTAGGGACACATTTGGTAAGGGGTAAGGGGAGGAAGGGTCAAAATACCTTTCAAAGACAATGCCTACACTGACCCTGGCAGAAAGACTCACCCCTGTAGCAGCCCCAAGGTATTGTCCAGATGTGAACCCCACTCATGTCAATCAAAGTGTAACATTCATGAGCTCCCTTTTACCACTCCTTAAAATGTGGAGCCAATTTGTAGACCTATCACTTTCAAGGTAAAGGAAAAGTGTCAGACGCAATACCAGTCCATCTGTGATGTACATTCTTACATGGACTAGACCTTACCATAAAACCTTGCATTGGAAATATAGGGTGTTTGCTTGAAGGGAAAGTGTGAGATTGGAAGAATGGATTTCATAAAGATGACCTTGTATTTATGTACACTGTACAGGCTTTAGTACCAAACTTCTCATTAAGGGGAGGTTTCTCAATTTCTCTAGAGTTCCTACAGGACATAGGCTTTAAGTTGATAAAAACTCACCAGGCTCAAGCTGAGAATGTTGAATTTGGAATATTTATCAGTTAACAAGAGTGATGCCTCCATGAACAAATGAAAAATCTGAATGCTGTTTGTGCATATGCAGCAAAAAGTAGTTTGGAAGCACAATCACCATCTTGTAGAAAGTCCAGCAGGTTCTTAAGTGGAATTCTAACACTATAGTTCTTTGCAGCTTATGTTGGGAATGATGTAGTTGCCTTATTGAGGGTACAGGTTCTTAGACATGACTATGTACATTGCCAGACAGGCTTGCATAAAGCCTTCCAAGTTGCTTGAGAATGTGTTGCAGAAGTTCAGTGGAGACTGAAACTGCTCTAGGCAGTGATTGGAAGGCAGTTGGTGTCTGTCATAGCAGTAATCAAAAAGATGAAGCCTTCAAGAGAAGGAAGACTTCGGAGTAATCCTCATTGGGGCTTTCCTGATTTAACTGAGATGTTTAGGACAGCCAGTCAATAAATGTAGTTGCCAAAGCAAAATCTTTGGCATGAAAGGAATTTGTAGAAGTCATTCAACATAAAAAGTCTCTGACCAGCCTTAAGGATGATCAAGCAAACCGCAGGAGACAACGCCATTTGCAATCACTCCTGTGTAAGTGTGGACAAGTGTTGGTCTACACTAGGGATACACTACTGTTAGGTGGTAAGTGTGAGGAGCACTTGAGTGGACATGCTCTCTCTTAATATGCCATGCCATAAATCGTCTCGGGTTACTTTGCTGTTACCCTGTTCCCTGAAAAGGCGGGAACGAGATGCTGCGTGAAAACGCTATGGGAATATCTTTTCATGTTGCCGGTTGTGAAGCATGTGTGTATCAAACACGCCAAATTTTGGC
>JAQQZS010000008.1:1682360-1702281 GCA_030068045.1 Platyallabes tihoni | reverse complement strand
CTAGAATACTCACTCATACCAAACGCTCTGCTCATATAACCCCAATCTTGTCTGATCTCCATTGGCTCCCAGTTGTCTACTGTATCAAATTCACAATTCTTCTCCTTGTTTTTAAATCCATAAATGGCTTAGCTCCCACTTATCTATTTAATCTGCTTGCATCCTACATTCCGACTCGTTCACTACGTTCCTCTGATTCTGGTCTTTTTGTTGTCCCTCGGTACCGCCTTTCTTCAATGGGCGGCAGATCATTTAGTGTTATTGCTCCCAAACTTTGGAACTCTCTATCACACTCTCTCTGTTCTGTTAACAACGTCTCAGCATTTAAATCTTTACTCAAAACTCACTTGTTTTCTGAATGTTACACCTGAATCCACCTGTCCTCTGCATGTCTGTTTTTTTGTTTGTTTTTTGTCTGTTTGATGACTGTTTTCTACTCATTGTAAAGTGTCCTTGAGCTCTGGAAAGGCATTATATAAAAAAAAATTATTATTATTATTACTATGCTGTCTTGTTCATCTTCTTCAACTATTCTTAGATTTGAAAAAAGTCTCCCTGTGTGAGGGTTGCCCACTAGAGGGCAGTGTTTTGTGTTTTGTAGTTTTTGTTGGTGGACTCAGTTTCCCAGAAGACACCTCGGTCAGGTGCTCACCTGATCGAGGTAGCTCGTTAGTAACATGATAAATAGCTGTTTGTTCTGGGACACTTGGTCGAGCATTAATTTCAGTTCTGTTAAGTGGGTTTTGTTTTGTCTGGTTCTGTTTCAGTTTGTTTAGTTATAGTCATGTACAGTCATATACAGTTATAGCCTTGCAACACCATGCCCACAGTCCAACAGCTAAATCCAATCTGAAGTGTTTTTATCATTCAGACTGCAAAGAAGAGATGAAGAAAACTGATTTTAATTTTAATATTTGATTCTTCACTATTTTCTTAAATTACATTTTAATCTATATATGTTTACATTTGAGGTGGAAAAATGTTGCAGTTCCTTTTTGGTTTCTGGAGCTCTTTAAGTTAAGTTTGTATTTGTTTTGATTTAGTTTGTCGCTATGTTTCTGTGACTCCTAGCAGGATTAGCCTCTAGGAGAATTAGCCTTTTGTGTTTATCCTTATCTGTGAGTAACCTCCTTTGCATGTGTAGTTCTTAGTCTGTATAAATACTAATGAGTGCACTACTAACCTGCTTAGATCTTAGTCTGTCTAGTCTTCGAGTCTGTCTAGTCTCATCGTCTGTTTAGATCATAGTCTGTTTAGCTACTAACCTGTTTAGCCACTAACCTTTAGCGTTATTAGCCTGTTCTATACCTAGTCTGTTCGCCCCTTGGGTCTCTGGCTACTAGCCTGTTTAGCAATTAGTCTGTTTAGCTACTAGCTAGCTTAGCAGCTAATGTGCATAACAGCTAGTATGCCTAGCCAAGCCGGTCTTGTGTGTGTGTTTATCCGCTGCATGTATAGTCCCTAGTGTTTAGTCCGCTAGTCTGTTTAGTGTGTCTTGTCTTGTCTGGTTTGCATCCCATGTCTGTATTGTATTAGATTGTATAATCCCTAGTCTGTGTATGTATAAGTGTTTTATGAGTTCTGTTTATAGCACGCTCCAAGTAAAGCCAACTTCCTTTGTTCATGTTTGTTTGGTTTTTGTTATTAAAGACTGTTTGCAAATCACACCAACATTTGTATGAACACAGTTTGATGTGCAGGTCAGAACTGCAGCCAAACCTAACAAAAAACATAATATAATCATAAACATACACAAAACAGGGTGTAATAAATGAAAACATTTTGCAATGTTAGCTTGAGGTAATACAGAGATATCATTTAGATCATTAGCATCATTAGCTGTCCAGTGAATTGGGTGTCATCCAACAGTATTATATTCCACTGATTGTTTTTAAATGAGTTAACTAAGTTACTAAGTCATCCCTTAATGAATAGAATGTTGAAAAATGAAAAGTTTAATCAGTTGGTGTTATTTTTTGGAAGAATGAATAAACAAATCTAATTTTAAATTAAAAATTTTTTAAAATGTTAAAAACTTTCATTTACCACTGTACTGAATTTTCAGCCAAATCTCTATCTATCTATCTATCTATCTATCAATAATCAATCCAGCAGTAATTAAGCATTTAAAAGTCAAAGTATATATAGGAACTTAGCAAATGTACATAGTGTGGGCTCACGTGAAGACAACTGAGCCGACTCATCAAAGCTCTAAGTGTTTCCTAAGGGGGTGGATGGGGGAGTGTTTACTGAACATTACCTGCTTTGGACAATGAGATCTAACTGGAAAATCTTGTGTAAGATGAGTCAGTCTTTCACAGAAAAGCTTTGGAGCATGGTCTTCATGACGTGCAAGAATCTTGACCATGTGCGCTGGCTGTTGCCAATCACTCGACTGAAACTAAACAAAGTATTCAAGTCTGGAACGGGACGTTTCCACAGGAAAATAAAACGGTTTTAAACGTGATACGACTTGTAAACGGACGCCAGGTGTATTTAAAGGATTGTGCATACGATTTAACTGATGTAACGCAATGGTGGAGCAAAAAAATAAAAACAAGCAAAAAAAAAATAAAAACACCGCCGCAAAAGCCTTCATACGACCCATGAAAATCCGTTCCAAATATTTTACTGAATTAAGTGGAAAATCTATTTCTAATACTGCTTAATTAAACACTTTTATTGCATTTTATTTGCAGTAATTGAGCAAAGCTGAGTAAAAAAACAAGGCTCTTAAAAAAAGAAATCATAGCACACATTTTATCCAATTCCTGGTAAATGTTCATTAGCAACATAAACAGTGGTCAGACCAAGCCGTCCTTCTGGGAGATCATGACACATACAAGCACAACTGACTACATAGTTGTTTTTGGATACTTCTGCTGAGAAGACAAAATACTGCTATGGCTTGGCCTTGTAAAAACCAACCAGATTTCACCAATCTGAAGTGGTGACAGATTGCTAAATTCTAAATTGCTCTTGTCTCAAAAACATTGCATCCTATCACCCTGACCCCCTTTCACTTTCCCTTAAAGTTAAACCTGCTTCTAATCGGTCACCAGACAAATCGAAGAAAAACCTGCTGTTCCCATAATGGAGGCCTTCCTCAAACCTCAGAACCTCCTCCTGCACCTCATAAATCTCTCACTGCCACCCTCATTTACTGAACTTTCCAAGCATTGCTGAAATAATAACATGTGTCCACCACTTTATCTGTACATCTGTTTGCTCACTTAAGTGTTCTCTGAGAGATTAGCATGTAGTCTGTCTGTTGCATGGGAATCTAAGTAACCTCAACTTGTCACCTCTGACCTCTGAAATCCAATTTCAGGCTCTGGCAACTTTATTGAGTTTGGCTGCAGTGTAAAATGATTTGTTGTGAAAAAAGGAACGTTCCTAATGTGCTGCTAGCCAGAGGCATGAACACTCCATTTATCAGGGACTCGGTTGTACCTGCTGGCATCCCTTGACCTCTGACCTCTACGTTGCCTGTCATAGTGGATTGCTGTTGGTGGGGCAGGTCCAAGACAATTAGGTTGAGCCAAGCAGCGTGGCTCAAATTGGAAACACATGGGGAAGGAAAGAGCGCACATGGGGTGATTTAATGGTTTGAAGGTGGCAGTGTGGTGGCTGGGGAGGGTGAAGGGTGAGGTGAATGTGGGTGGAGGAAAAAAGAGAGGTTTTGAGGATTGGCAAAAAAGGGATAAAATGGGATGACAGAGAGTTAAGAAGAAAAAAAAGGAACAGATTTAACAAGGCTAGGACCCTGCATTGCAAAGAGGCTTGTAATCGACCTTAGGGTTAACCTCAGGCATAACTAAGCCTGAGATTTGTGAGAGTGTGAGTGGCATGTGAACAGAGCGTTAGTTTCCCTGACAGCTCTATTTTCAATAATTGCCATAATAGCTACGTTACAGATTGTAATTGCACAGGGTTGGGATTTCCATGTCTGGGGAAATCAACCTGACTTGGTCACATTCATAAAGTGTCACATGGAAAATAAAGAAGAGGGAAAAAAACTGGAGGAAGTAATGCTTCATGTAGGTCAGAGTCATTTCGTCACCTCCAAATTTTATACACTTATAATTTTCTTTAGCCTGTTGACATTAAAGTATGTTCTTTTGAAATGGTTTTCATTGTTCTCTTTCACTTTATCTGGATGATGAAATAGAATAACCAGCTCTGGTTGTAAATATTTGCTCTTTTGTCAGTTTCAGGTGTGTGTCCTGTATGTGTGTAAATGTGCAAGAGGAGTGCCCTCCGTATGCATCTGAGGTTTAGGGTGTAAAAATGCTCCTTGCGTAAACGGGAATTGCTGGTTCAGAGACGTGACAATGCCCTTGGCTTTCTGTGAATGGCCGAGAGCAGGAACGTTTGTGAACACTTGTGAGCAATGGAGCAAATGAGTGAGTGAGAGCGGGTGTAAGTCAGGGGATGAGTGTGTTTGCATAAGAGCATGAAGTATGTGAGAACGAGTATGTGAAATGAACTTTCGTCGCCCTACTCGAGTATATCCCGCAGCGCCTTTCTGAATTCTCTTCTCTCGCTCTTCTCGTACTCTCCCTTTATCTGAGTAATAGACCCTGGGGCTGAAATATTTAAGTGCACATGAGGCAAGTTGAGACACAGCTGGAGATGCAGAATGGTGGGAGGGAGACGGAGATTACGAAGGAACGACAACAGAGGAATACTGCGGGGAGGACGGGGAGGAAGAGAGAGCATATGAGGAGGACCGCTTTCTGCAGTGGGTGTGTTAGGAGAATGTATTTTCAGGCTATAGCCGTGAGAGCTGATGAAAGTTTCTGTATGTATGTGTGTGTTGGAGTTGATACCAGTCTGACTCTTCCTTTCATTCTGTCTAGCCTATCTGTGCAAGTCTTTCTGTCACTCTCTGTCTCATCCATCTCTCCCATGCCCATGGCCAACTCTTTCATGGACACTCTCAGTGGGGCAGGCTTGTAACTCAACACCTCTTTCTCTTTTGTCTCCTTTTCTTGTTCTTATCCTTTCATCTTTTTCAACTTTCTGGGGAAATGGGGTTCTTTGATGAGACAGAAACTTCTCAGTCAAAGTTTGTGAAAGACTGAGGCAATGGGGTGTAGCTTAATATGTAAAATCAGAGCTGTCTGGAGTAAAGATTAAATGTACAAAAAGCCAAAAATAATGGCTATTATAAATACATTGTACTGAACGCTGGGAAAATTCGCTGGCGTTTAATCCTTCTTCAACGACTAAGGATGTCATTAAACTTGTTAATGTCACATGACTGTCTGCAGGTTTGATAAAAAAGCCAAAGTAAATATATGTTAGGACATCCTTGTAAACAGATAAGTGGTAGTTCTGGTCCTCCCCCTCTATTCAGGGATGGTTGCTCCAGCTTGACATATTTGTCCTCCCTTCCTCCTCTTTCCAAGTAATTGTTGTCTCTGTCCACAAAGCGTAATTTGTCATTCGAGTCCTTATTCATCAAAGATCAACGAACTGTGACAAGCCAGGGGTCCTGCACTTTTTAAGCAGAAAAATCCCACTACCACCACCACCTTTGAAATCCAGATTAGTCTTGTCCAGAGGAATTTGCTATCCTATGTTGGGACATGCAAAAGAAAGAAAAAAAAAGATTCTCGTTCTTGTCTCATTGATACATCACCTTCGTGTGGTCTGCATTTTGGGTGATGAAACTGTGATCACTTGGCTTCAGGTTGTTTATGACAAAAGAGGTTTTAGAGTATAGATATTGGCGCTGAATTGAACAGCTTTTACTGGAGTATTCCAGGGTTTTGTTTGAAACTCGCAAGAAAATTTAATAATCTTTTGCAAATGGGGCTTGGGGAAAAGATCTGTAGTTGAGGCAGATGTAGGAAGTTTTAAAAAATGATGGGCAATTCGTACTCATGAACAGCCTGCCATAAACCTAAAATATTTTGAAAATTGAGTTAAATTCACTGGTTAATAATGTCAAAGGCATGCCATCCGCTTTTAGCTGGATCACGTTGCAGTTAACACTGTGTTCAGTGCCTAATGTTGTATTTGGCTTAAAAGTTTCTCTTGTTACCCTTGTAACCACATCTATAAGATGGCGCCGGTGAGAATGGCTGCCGTCGCTCAGTGTTCTCCTCAACTTCGCATTTTTCTTATGTTTGCCGTGTTATTTTTTTAGCTTTTTTGCAACCTGCAACGCTCAATAATATTATTATTATTTTATTTTTATTATTTTTTTTTTCTCCTCTTCCTATATTTTATATTATAGGTTTATGTAAAGTTGGGGAACACGGGTCTAAGAATTTCATTACGGTAATGATGCCTCATTGTTATCTGTATATGACAATAAAACTTGAAACTTGAAACTAAACACCATCTGTTATTGGAAAAGTTATTATTATTATTATTTATTTATTTATTTATTTTTTTTACTTACTCAATGTTGTGTTTAAGGCATGTTTTAGTGTTTCTTAATTGTTTCTTATTGTTTATTAATTCCCATGGTTCCAGCTGCACCAACACATCTTAATTCTTTATTTCAACTCATGGGTATAGTGTTAAAAATATTATGTTAAATAGTATGTTAAATTATGTAAAATTAAGTGTTATTTAAATAATATTATTTCTGCAAAATAAGACAACATTATTTAATTTTTCTTTGACTAGAGAAAGCAAGATATTGTATGTGAAGTAGGGTATGGGCTACAGTAGCTGGTGGTCATTTGGAGCTACTGGCTCCATTGCTTAGTAACACTGTTTGTGATAGGTCATGAGTATGTACACAGCTAAGTCATATTTAAGCCTGGGTGTAACTTCACTTGTACAATGGATGTTATTTCCTTTCTATAAATCAGCTTTACGTACCTGTTTAGCCATAAAGACCGCCTCAGTTATGACCTGTTAGAGCAACTGGCTTGAGAACAGTTTCTGTTTACTTTAGGCATACTGATCCATTTGCACGCTTTTTCCAAATGGCTTCTGGCGCGAGATTTGAAACAGGATTATGTAGAATGGCTTTACGCATTTTGACAAGAGCTGATAGCGTTCATGATCTGTGCCTGTTAAATCTAAACAAATGTGATGGCAGTTTGACAGTAGGTTAGCAAGACAGATTTTTAAAAAGTTTTTGAATGAAAAAGAATTTCACTTTCAGCAGTGCCCAATGACCTCATTGATAAGGATAATTTCAAAGACAACAGGTCTCTGGTTGTTATAGGAGTCGAAGTGATGGATATCTGTCAAAGGCAACACCAATGGTCTTGCAGGAGTCTATCCTTGGAATGGGGTAGCATGAAGTTATATAGATAGCCAGACATTATTTGGTTTACATGGACAGAAATTAAAGATGCAATACTTTTTGCATCTAAATCCTGATAAAAAAAATTTTTGCACAGTTTGATTTTACATTAAAAAATGCTTTCAAATATTAAAAAAAATATATTCACTACTTTATTTACCACTAGGTCATAACATCTATAATGATTTACTAAAAAAACTAAATCTGATCTACATAATTTGGCTACTTCTGATCTCACTGATCAGCCAAGACATGTCTGGTATGCCAAATTTCACGTCTTTGTATCTGCACTGGAGCTAGGAAGCTAACCAGCAATTAGTATCATGCAGCTGCATGCCAAAAACATTACACACTTGGCTCTAACAACATAGTTTGTAATATCATAAACAGTATCATAAAACTGAATATGACTCTATTAAAAGTGTTAAATATATTTATAAAAGTGAGTAAAGCCATATTGAAAAGGATTACCAATACAGTTGCTAGCTATGGAATGAACATTTCTTATTTTAATGCACAGTGAGCAGTGCAAGGCACAGTATCAGGGCTATGTTAAGTTGGTGCTACAGTACGTACAACATACAGTATAGTAGGTATGCTTGTGTTGTAGGATTATTTTAAATACTCAAAAATATTTCTTAATTTTAATTCTTAGCATGCACATAGCTGATTACAATTAGTAACATTTCAACAGAAATGTCCCCACTGTGGGACGAATAAAGGTATATCTTCACATGCCTTTATACAATGTGGATTTTGCAGAATTGATGGATTCACAGTTTTCTTTCATTTTATCTACAAACTGATGACACATAATTCCTTACCTGCCTTTCTGCAAACATTTATAGCCTGGGGAAATCCCTAAATCACTTAAGATTATAAACGTAGGAATTAATGTTAACATTAACTTTCGTATTGTATGATTCATGAGGCTGAGATAAAGCTCGGTGCACACATACTCTCTGTCAATGAAGGTTCTTTTTCTGGAATACTTACCTTAGGTTACAAAAGCAACAGATTCACCATTCATGCTCAAGCGTTCATCTTCATTGTAACATTTACTTCGTTTGCTACTCTGCTAACACACATGTGTTGGCAGAGTAAACAGTCCTTGATAGTTTTATGATTTAATGTTCTGTATAAGACAAAGTTCTTTTTCTGGAATACTTACCTTAGGTTACAAAAGCAACAGATTCACCATTCATGCTCAAGCGTTCATCTTCATTGTAACATTTACTTCGTTTGCTACTCTGCTAACACACATGTGTTGGCAGAGTAAACAGTCCTTGATAGTTTTATGATTTAATGTTCTGTATAAGACAGAATGTGTTAAATAAGGTTCAGCTTATTAATTAATATACACATCATTAACACTTTGTCGACTTTAACATCTTTCTTTAACTGGCCCAGGTATAGAATTATAGCATTGCTCTTCTCAACAGATCTTCAAAAAGGACAAAGACATCTTTTAGAAGGTCCAGGTCGACCAGGTCGTGACACTGTTGTCCCTGATGCTTACCCTGTAACACAAATTAAACTGCAAATGTAATTCTCAGCTACAGCTTTTAATGTAATAATACTACAAACTTAATAAATTTCCCACAATTATAATAGCAGTTTCTGTTATATTTACAGGGATGGTTTACTTTTAAGTTCTTTGGGAAGTTGAAAATCTTCAGTTTTCACAATTGTAATAACTTGTTTAATTGTAAAAACAAAGCTACAGATTTGTAGTACTTTTGTAGACTGTTATTACGTTCTCAGGTGTAACAGACCCTTGTCTTTAATTTGTTTAAAACTCTAATTCTGTTTTTGTTTGTTGTTGTAATTGTAGAAAAGTTGATTCCAAGCTATTCCTCTCCACTTTCAGTCAAACATATTTTTTGTGACACTTTGTGAAATTCAGACATTTATTTTTACATTTTCAGGTACACATAGTCCTTAAAGCTCAGAGCATTTTGGCCATTTTTTAGTTTTGCTGTTTATTTTTAAAATAAACATATGGCTCAGGATTGTGAGTTATAGAGTGACATATCCTTTTTTCCAGCACAACCTAAGCAATATGATGAACTGATTTTTATTTCATTTTAACCTTTGAACTTTGCAAACATGACTGAACAAAAAATTAAAAATCATATAGGCAAAGAAATAGCACAGATACACATGATCACATGTTTTTATGGCTGTTTTCGGTTGTTTCTATGACCAAAAATAATAATATGCTAATTTTGAGTGTTCTACATTGCCATATTCCTGTAGTGGTAAAGTTTATACATCATTAAAAATAATGATAACCTGTTAGCACACACCGATAAGGCTTCTATATAAGCATATATATATATATATATATATATTTATTTATTTATTGTCATTGACCTATGCTGTGTTTGCACGGATCTGTGCTGCTTGAGTTTAAAGATGGGTCTATTTCAATCTGAAAAGAAAGACGCAATACATTTTGGTGCAAACATTTTATCTCATTAAACTCTGGGGGTCTATTTGCGGTTTGCGTGTCTGTGTACAAAGACAAGCATATCACATAAATTATCCAAACAAGTTTCACAATTTAAGAGTCAGTTAAGTAGTAAATTTGATAAATAGCTATGAATATTTCACTTCAGTACTAAAAGCAAAATGAACCAGGACTGTGCAATCCAACAAGTGATTGATTATCATTCAGCAAGATGCTTTTTGTGAATATAGAGTAACACTTGATTGTGTACTTATTGTCAATACTGAAATGTTGTAAATGCCCATAAGATCATTTCAGGATATGCCACTTTAAACATGGTAATTTTAAAAAATGACATTTTTTCCCACTATAAATATATTTACGCTACAAACTAAAGATGCAACTTATGGACAAAAAATATGTCTTGGATAAGTGCTTTAATGTGTGTTTTCTCCAGAGAAGAGTAGCTTTGGTGTTCACAGGGCAAAATCAGACAAACAGAAACTAGGAAACCTCGTCACGACTCAAGTTTTTTTTTTTTCTTCAATGAGTTGAAATGTTGGCTGATTAACGTTACACCCACAGGCAGCAGATGTTGTTCCTCTGTTTTCCGTCTCATGTATTTCTGGTCTTCTTCTTCATGCCCCCCTTCTCTTGAAACCAGCCCCCTTCTGGGTCTTGTCCTATATGAAAGCTTCAGAAATCCCTCACCTTTCCGCACGGACACTCCTGGGAGACTCTTTGGCGCGTGTTGAGAGAAATCTCTTATCCGTAGTTCGATCGGAAATCGGTTGTTTTCAGTCAGACTTTCGTTCGTATGTAACATCTGGACAGGTTTTATACTTTAACAAGAAGCGTTAAGCTGCTAAAAATAAAGCGGCAGCGGTGAAGCTATCGCACGGGCGAAACTGCGCGCACACAGACGTCTCGTGCGAGGCGAGCGGCGCGTGATGTCCCTGTCTCTCACACGAGCTGAGGAATTTGAATATTTAAAAAAAAAAAAAAAAGAACCTCGGGATTATTAACGGAATCTAACGGAATCTGCGTGGAATTTTCCAGAAAGCGACGCGAAGATGAACCGAAGCGTGGATATTTTACCATTAATTAAAAATAACAAATAAACCTCACCATTTTGAGGTGTTCTTCAACTTTGACGCTTTCTCAGAACTGGAAACTAGCTCGTGGGAATCAATGCGGTTTCAGTCGAAAGGACGTGCGGTCCGAAACTCACCTCAACGGTAAGCTAATGAGGTAATGCAGTAAGCAGGATAATTGTTTTATTTTTATTTTCATGACTGAAGCTGAATGAAAAATAAAGGTTTCCACATGATCTGTTTGCTTGGATAAAAAGATACAAGTCCTCAAAAGTCCTAATGCCACGTTTGGATTTGGGATTGTTGTTATTGGGTTTTGTTTTGTTTTATATATATATTTTCCAGGTACACCAAGCTTGACAGGCTTCCAAACATTGCAGCCTAATTATATAATTTGACTGTAAGTAGCAGAACCCGTTTGGTGTTTTTAGTCAGTTCCTGTGCGTTGACGGGTTGAAGAAGTCCTTAAGGTGAAGTCTATAGGACACCTGAGAATATCTGAAGTTTGTATTTCTTCACCATAACCCAAATCCTTAATACTGAATAATCACACACACACACACACTGTGCTGAATTAGCACCTAGGGCTAAACCATCTAAGTGCTGAAAGATCAAATGGAGTGTTAAATGCAGTCCGAACACTGTAGGTTATAATTAAAGAAGCTGTAAGGCTTATTTGAACATTTTGATTTAGCATTGGAAATTTTCCCGTGTTAATATTTAGTTAGCTTTGCTTTATTCTAAATCTCAGTTGCAGGCTAAAACAAGTCATGAGGCTGCTGGCCAGATTTATGCCATAGCTTCCTGTTATCATATTCAGCCATCTACATGCAAAATTAATAATAAAACGTTCACGTGTATTACTTCTCAAATGTGTTATTTACTTTCTCCGGATGTAGTGTCCTATTTGGCCATGACTGAATGAGAGTTTTAGCTTCAGACGGGTGTCTCTTTTCACAAATCATGCCCTAAGTCTAAGCCTTTGTGTGTTGTTGATTTTTCTAAATTCTTTGCTGGATGGATTTTTTGTTTTTCTGCAGAATGAGTAAAGTCTTTTTGTTTTGCACTTATTTTCCAGCTGCTTGTAGATTCCAGAAAAGGAAGAGACAGAGTGAGGGGAAGAAAGCGAGAAAAACGAGAGATTGAGGAAGAAAAAGAGAGAAAGGCTTTGGGTCAAAGGCCTGAACATGATGACAAACGTGTTGGCGCAAACGTCTAAATTTTTAATCTTTTGGATGGATTTTATTATTTACATTATTTCGCCACAGTCCGCAAGTGTTTGTTTACCATCAGCTCAATCACAACACATTAGGTTACATTTATTACAGGGCATTTATTACATTAACACACACTCCTACTGCACATATAGAAACATATATAAAGTTTACAATGTACTGTAATTGGACCTGTTCAGGGGCTATACAGAGGCTTACTGGCATGAGGCTCATAGGCCTAAAAGTTAATGGAGGTTCCTGTAGATGTACAGTATATAAATAACACTCACAAGTTTACAATACAAAATGATTAAATACTGCTCTAAGCATTACAGAGTTTGTTCAGGGGTCAAAAGGTATGCTGGGATTTGACCTCACAACCTTCTGGTCACTAGTGCCAAGCCATACAAATTGTAAAAATATATACTGTATAAATCTAAGGTCATTGGGCATTGGTGGTTCAGTGGTAGGTTACTCGCTTGCTGTGCTCCAATTGCCAGTGGGAGGTTTGCACCGTGAAAGGCGTCCGACGTAAAACCTGTGCCAAATTGTGTGCCAAGATTGGACTGACTAACGACAACAAATATACTAACTAATTTAATGGCGAAGGTTGACACAATTAAGCATGGTTATATAAAGTCCTAGGGGTTTGTTGAAAGAATAAAGTGAGGTTTCTTTAGGACTTGACCTCAAATCTTTTAGGTGACAAAATTAGAATTGTAATGTTTAGACATTTATACATCTACCCAATATAATGATCAGGAAATACAGAAGTATTATAAAAGTTTGTTTAAGATTGTGAAAGAGCTTTATCATAAATACTAAAAGATAATGGAAGATTGTTTTTAGAGCTGCACAGATGCTTTGCAAGGATTTGACCTTACAACCTTGTGGTCACTTTTGCAAAGACTTAGTGTGTATTTGACTTCTGTAAATATAACAGGTTTATAATATAAGTTCAACTAAGTCCAGTCTGAATTGTTAATGTATTTAGTCAAAGGCCCAGGATAGACGTACTAGGATGTGACCTCATACCCTGAGGGTGTCTAAGACAGAGTTTTAAACATTGAGCTATACTGTAAGTAGCCTACATTCTGTAAAAATGCAGCTGCATGCCTGTAAATGACTAAGCAAATCAATGAGAGTCTTTCAGTCTGTCAGGCGCTACAGATTGTCAGGACATGCTAGGCTATGAACTAGACTTATCCTTCCAATTTCAGCGAATATAGGGAGGAGCCTTCAATGATAAATCTTTCTTTTTTTCCTCTCAAGTTTACCATTCAATCTCTCGTTGCATTTGGCGAAAGTACAGATGTAGAAATAGCCATCGTGCACGAAGCAGTTGTATTTAAGATTTATGTATAACAGTGCACATGTTATGGAAAAAACAGATATACAGGGAGGTGGCACCGGACAAATGTATCTCCAGGGCGTAGCTGCCAGAGCTGAGGATCGGCTACTGAAGGAGCACATAACGTAAAACAGACACACACATACACACACATACACAGGCAGCTGTTTGGTCTGTCCTAACCTGTGCAACTGCTGCAGCAAGGAATAAAAATCTAATGTTACATGTGTGCCATTTCCTAACCTTATATCACATATCAGGTGTTAAAAAGATTGTAAAAGTAGACGAGGATGAAGGCTTGAGAAAGAAGGCCAGGAATGGGAAGTGTACTCCTTCACCTCACCTCTGTTATCCAGAGCAAGTGTCAGCACTGGGTCTGGACATTCTCTGCCTTTCAACAGGAGAAGGCAAAAGAGAGGTGGAGAGAGAAAGAGAGAGAGAGAGAGCAGGGCCACCCAAACCTGTAAGAGCTACATGACGACTCCTTATAGTGCTTTACAAGGTGGCTCTGGCACTTGATCTGAAAATCCCGACTATTAGAAACACGTGCGCTGAGTTGCAACAACATTCCTACCCTGATTGTGAATCGATAAGCTCCTGCAACCAATTTTCTTTTTTCTTTGCTGTTTAATTTCCCCATCTTGCTCAGAATGTTGAACGTGGTCTTTTTCCACGGGGTGTGTTGATGACTGGGATGCTGTGACTGACTCTAAACAAGGGGTCAGTGTTTAATCAGGGCTTTGTTTAATGATGACCTTGTTACATTGTATTTCCCAGGTTGTATTTGCAAATTTGCATCTTGCAACGTCAAGCTAAATTTATGCTAATGATCAGATGTGTTGTAGAAGAGAGACAACACACACTGGACCCCCTTGATCGAACCGGATATTAAGAAATTTATTCACAAAACGATCACACATTAGTTGGAGCTTTTTCCATGAGAAATGAGGAGCTCATGAAGATTAGTTGGAAAAACATTTGTGGCTCATGCTTCACTACTGAGTTCAGAAAAACGATACTTGCTAATCGTTTAATCTGCTTCAAATTCGATTTTATATACACGCTAAGCTGTTTGAAGTTTTAATAGCCCTTTTATTTGAATGACACACCAATTTAATTTTATTTAATTTTACACACCAAGTTTGTGACGATGTTTTGTATAAATGATTTTACAGCATAATAAATTTTTAGATAAATGAAAGCCATCTTTAGTCTTGTTGCTTTCAGCTTGCTGTGAACTTTTTATGCGGTTTTGTGGGCATCGCTGCACATATCAACATACTGTACAAACAATGTAAAACATATTTGGATCGGTATGATCATTAAAAGATTTACGCATAACCCACCAGTACTCCAGCCTTGATACTAGGAATCTTTTCCACATTCCTGAAGTGTGCGGAACTCTCCTGAATTTAAATTCTTGATTGTTCTTGGTCTCTTGACTCTGTGAAATCACATTAACTTACATTCAAATTGGATACACATTATATACAGAGTTTTAGGGATCTAGGGCAGGAGTAGGTCATTGGTTAAGGCTTTCGACTAGTAATCGTAAGGTTCCAGGTTCAAACACCACCACTACCAAGTTGCCACTATTGGACCCATGAGCAAGGCTCTTAACTGCTCAGATGTATAAAGAGATGAAAATGTACAGTAAGTTGCGCCGGATAAGAGCATCTTCCATATGCCTAAATAACTTTTTAGGGTTTTAGGATATACTTATGAATCACCCAGGACTCCGCTACAAAATCTTGGTGAACTGTCAAGAAATGTCACAATTCCCCCAAAACCGTAGTTACCACTCACTTAACAGGAACCTATGACACCTAACGATTTCTCACCTGGTAACAGCCTCATGATCACTGACAGGTGAAGTGAATGGCAAAATGATCTGATTATTTCGTTGCAGTGGTATCTGGAAGTGGGTGGGATATATACTGCCTGGACAAAAAAGGCATCATAAAAAAAAAACAACTAAGGAGATTTTAAATTACTAAAACTGGGTTAGGAACCCTTCAACACATTATTAATACCTGGAAGGGTGGTGCTGAAAGAGAGGTTCTGCAAGTATAGGGCATCATTTTCACACATTGAACTGGATACCACATTGTTTGCTGTAAACCAGATTAACATTATAAATTAACAGAAACTATCTAAGGCCTATACAGAAAAAGACAACATAAAGTGCACGTGCAAGTGTGCACTTTGTCTCACATAGATAGGTTGTTGGAAATGGAGGCAAGATTTTTAGTGCTTTTGTGGTGATTTCAGGATATTCTACCTTGATTCTAACCAAGCCATTCTTCAAACACTCTGCCACATTTATTATACAGAATGTGCTTGAAACATGTGAGTGGACATGTAGAGATGTGTACCTGTTGAGCTACGTTCTACACCAAAGAGCCTGTGGTGTATAACAGGCATGTGAGAATCAGACCTGGACCATAGAGCAATGCAAGAAGGTGCCCTGGTCCGATGGATCAGATTTTCTTTTACATCCTGTGGAGCCCTGGGTTTGTGTGCGTCAGTTACCTGGGAAAGATATGGCACCAGGATGCACTATGGGAAGAAGGCAGTTGAGGTAGTGTACTGTAGCACTCCACCAATCAGGCCTGCATGGTAGAGTGGCAAGACGCAAGCCATTCCTCAGGAAAAGGCACATGACAAGCGCCTGGAATTTGCCAAAAGGCACCTGCACGACTCTCATACCATGAGAAACAATTTTTTGTTGTTGTTGTTGAAGCACATTCGGCACCAATTACAGCCTCAAGTCTTTTGAGTATGATGCTGCAAGATGGTATTTCTTCTGGAAGGGTTTTCTCTCTCCAAAGAAACACTGGAGCTCTTTCAGACTAACCATCAGGTTCTTGGTCACCTCCCTGACTAAGGCCCTTCTCCGCCGAACGCTCACTTTGGCCAGGCGGCCCGCTCTAGGGAGAGTCCTGGTGGTTCCACAATTCTTCCATTTATGGATGATAGAGACCTCTGTACTCATCTGGACTTTCAATGCTGCAGAAATTGTTCTGTACCCTTCCACAGACTGCCTGGACAAAAAAATAAATCGCATTTTCAGAAGGGTCAAATTTTGGGCTGTATCATGCAAAGAATGCTTGTGCCCTGATACAATCCTGTCTGTGAGGTCTTGGATTTCATGCCTTGGTTTGTGCTCTGAAATGTACTGTTAACTGTGGAACGTAATATAGAGGCAGGTGTGTGTCTTTCCAAATTATGTCCAATCACCTGAATTTACCACAGGTGAACTCCCATCAAGTAGGATGAACAGGATGAACAAGGATGAACAGTGGAAACAGGAAGCACCTGAGCTCAGGTGTGTCAATGCAAAGGCTGTGAATACTTATGTTTTTTTTTCTTTTCTTTTTTTTGTTTAAATTTAGTCCTGTCCAATTCTTTTTCCCCGATTTTCTCCCCAATTTAGTCTGTCCAATTCTTTTTCCCCGATTTTCTCCCCAATTTAGTCGTGTCCAATTCCCTCCCGTCACTAGGGGGCTCCCACTTTAAGGCTACTCACTACCACTCAGCCGGGAGGGCCGAAGACTATCACGCATTTCCTCCGAACCACGTGACGCCAGCCGACCGCATATTTTCGAACTGCTCGCTCACGCACCGTTGGGGGCGTCGTAACACACTCGAGGCCAGCGCTATCCACTCCCTCCGCGTGCGCGAGCTCGCAGACGCCCCGAATGGCGTAGAGCCGTGCAATTAATGTGGGAACACTAATACCTCTCATCCCTCCCCGCTGAGAGAGCTCGGCCAATTTAGCTCTCTCAAGGCCTCCGGCTGTGAGAGGAAAACAGCATCACCCGGGGTTCGAACCTGTGATCTCTGGATGATAGGGTGAGCGCTTTAACCTTCTGCGCCACTCGGAGGCCACATGAATACTTATGTACATGTGATTTATTATTTTAATATTTGCAAATATTTCAAATAAAGTTCTTTCACGTTGTCATTATGGGGTATTGTTTGTAGAATTTTGAGAAAAATAATGAATTTAAACCAATTTGATATAAGGCTGTAACGTAGCAAACGTGTGGAAAAAGTGAAGTGCTGTGAATACTTTCCGGGTGCACTGTGTATTGTTCAGGAACAGTTTGAGGAACATGACGAAAAGTAATTGGTGATACCTTGGCCTCCAAATTCTCCTGATCTCAATCCAATCGAGTGTCTGTGGGATGTGCTGAGAGTCAGATTCATAGAGGCTCCACATCACAACTTTGGGTTAAAACATTACCTGTACCAAAAGCGGACCTTGTTACTTAAACTGAGATTTTATTCCATTTTTGTTAGTAGTGTTAAATACAGACTGGAGTTTTTTTTTCTTGTAGAAGGTCAGATGAGCCGCATGCCTAACAGGTGGCAGCGAGTCGAGTGTGATTTGTGTAATTGGAAAATGAGTCGTCGCTGTGGCTGACATACCTGATTTATGTTTGTTGTTAACCGCAGAAAAGTGTTATCTTTGAAAGTGAAATTGATGACTATGTGTAAACATGTGTATGTCTTTGTGTGTGTGTGCGCACTTCTTGGCCACACGTGTAGGTGAAGGATTGGGAGGAGGTCAGTGACAAACAGTAGCTCTTTATCTCCATAACGCTCCATTTGCTGCGATAATCTGCTCGACTGGGTCTGCTAGCCAGGCACAACAAAACAGCTTGACTCTGTGTGCTTTATACGCAAACACACACACACACACACACACACACACACACACACACAGAGTCCATTACTTTTAAACCCTGCACACCCGCATGCATGCACACATAAACAAGCTCTCTTTTGTGTCCTATCTCACCATTAGCCTTTTAACACGAACGTGAAATCGACACTCAGAATCTTTTTATCTTTCTCTCTCCCCCTCTATCTATCTATCTATCTATCTATCTATCTATCTGAGCCAGCTAATACTGTCACCATAACATCCACAAGTTTACAGATGAATGCCCCACGTTACAAACACAAGGTCTACCACAGATCCTCAAGGTCCTCCACGTGAGATTAAACAAGCGCCCAGCTCTCAGCCTCCAGACTCTACCATAACTGTTTATAACACGAACGGAATTTTGTGCAAGAGAATCATTTGAGCGTGATCCTCGTCTTGTTTGATCAGTGTGCGAGCTTGACATTTGAAAAAAGTGAACACGACTCTATTAATTGTCGACCTAACAAACCCACAGGACTCCTCGCAACTCCAGGAAGGGCATTTAGGAATGATGGAGCGATGCTAAAATTTGATGAGCAGTAAAAAAAAAAAATTCTATATTTTTTTGGAAGAGCTGATGAAAAGTGAACAGATGTGTATTAATTATAAAACCTTTTGAATATTTGACTTCGTATTTGTATTCGTATTATACTGCACATTGTGTTATATTGAGAATGTGTAGGATACAGTATTACAGAATGTACTGTAAGAGTAATTCAGTTGTAACCTGTTTTCAAGTATTTACACTACATTGCCAGTAGATTAATGACACATGGTCTGTGTGGTCTATGTTTATTTATTTCTTTTTTGGCTTTAAGGAATCCTTTCCTGTTTACATTTGCTGCATTTAGATAAAAGATTAGGAATGGAGGTCTGGGTCAGTTTAGGCAGGGTTAGGTTAGGGTTGCAAGGGTTGTAGTGATGGGTGATATGACCTCAAATCAATCAATCAAATCAAATCAATTTTATCTAAATTAATATTACTGAACTGTAATTTTATTTAATTTTATTTATTTACTCTATTCTGAGTATTTGGCCAAATCTGAAATGACATTGTATCCAAATACATACACTTCAATATGAAGTCCCCCTTTTAGATAGATAGATAGATAGATAGACAGAGCTATAACAGCTTCCACACTTCTTGAAAGGCTCAACAAGATATTGGAGTGTTTCTGTCGGAATTTGTCCCCATTCATTCTGTAGAGCGTTCCAGTTCATCCCAAAGGTGCTTGATGGGGTTGAGGTCAGGGCTCTGTTTTCGGGCCGGTCAAGTTCTTCCACACTAAACGCATCAAATCATGCCTTTATAGTCCTTGCTTTGTGCTCAGTCATGTTGGAATAGAAAAGGGTCTTCACCAAACTGTTGCCACAAAGTTGGAAGCATAGCATTGTCCAAGATGTCTCGGTATACTGAAGCATAAAGATTCTCCTTCACTGGGGATAAGTCGCCTATTTTATTGAAAAACCTGAGTTCAACCATTTACAGACATAGTCTATTTTTGTTTGTTTGTCCAGAGTTCACTGACAATGCTTGAACTGTAAATATGCTCAAATGTCAAAACAGACTGGATGCAAGGAAAGTATTAACATTATTTTAGAAAAGAGCAATATATGACACAGGCAAGATAATATTGATTAGAGGTTCTTAATGTCAGTTTTGATTTTGCCCTAGTTGCAGTTATATCTACTGAGGTTAGGTTTAAATATTAAGGATGGGAAATGTATGTACTGTAAATGAACTTGTCAGGTGAACTAACCTCGGTGACCAGAAGACGTAGCTTTAGCGGTTAGCCCAATGTAGCGTGGATGGTGAACCC
>JAQQZS010000008.1:1662321-1682260 GCA_030068045.1 Platyallabes tihoni | reverse complement strand
TTTTATACTTCCTGGTTTGACGCCCGCCTTACTTCCGGGTCCTAGTGCCGGGCGCATATTGAGTGTGCATGACAGAACTATTATCATGATACAAAAACAGTAGGGGTACAGTAAGAATTAATTGATCTTGTGATATGTATCATCGACTCCTTAAATCTGCAATTACGATTCCAACGAAATTACGACGAAAAAAATACGATTTTATCACCAGCTCTGAATTTTTCATGTTTAACTTTCTTAAACCAATTTTAGTAGGTCTCAACAATCTCCTTAGTTGTTTTCTTTGCTTGATGCAGGTCAATAATTTGACCCTTCTAAAACAGAGTAACATCTTTGCCACAACTATAAGCTTTGTCTTCTGACATGGATGTTTAAGAAATGAGAAGCTAAATAATTCATTTTCTTAATACGTTAAATAACTTCTTGCAGCTCAACCATATTAACCACTCCAGTAATTATCCAATGGAAGTCTTAACTATTAGTAATTAGTTAATTACATCGAGGTGGTGACTTTTTTTGGCCAGGCAGTGTAACCACAGTATATATTTTGCCATATTCTGACTGAATCAATCACTTAATCAAAGTTCATAGAAGAGCCAATGGATTAATAGCAGGTTGTGGTATTGATATTGTTTTTGGAGTTCTGATCTTCAGCAATAACACAGAGCTTGTAGTTTGAGGTCGTATTTAAGTGGGGAAAGTTATGCCTGACTAGATTTGGTTTTTTTGCAGCTGCTTAAGTTGAGTTTCTGGCCTCCCTGTACAGATTATTAAAACCAACTGTGCATATTGATCACACTACTGAAACTGCCAGATATGTAGTTGAGTAAACGCATCCAAAAGATGACCTTTCATTAGCTTTCTAGACCTCCAGCTTTCAGCACAAGCTCCCACCTTTAAACCAGAGACCAACTGCAGTGTTCTTGGACGATTCTGCTTTCTGAATTCCGAGCTGTCAATGCAGATTTTCTTTCTTTCTAAGAAGAGCATGCACAAACATTATTGTAACTTAAATTCTTTTTTTTTTTTTATAATTTTTTTTTTTTGGATTTCTTTCCTGATTTTCTCCCTAATTTAGTCGTGTCCAATGTGGGGGCTCCCACATTAAGGCTACTACTACCACTCAGCCGTGAGGGCCGAAGACTATCAGCCATCTTTTCGAACTACTCGCTCACGAACCGTTCGGGGCGGAGTAACACACTCGGAGGACAGCGCTATCCGCTCCCTCCGTGAGCTCACAGACGCCCCTGATTGCCTGTAGAGCCGTGATTAATGTGGGAGCAATAAGTACCTCTCATCTTTCCCCTCCCCTCTCGGCCAATCAGCTCTCTCTAGACCTCCGGCTGTGAGAGGTTACAGCATCACCCGGGGTTTGAACCAGCGATCTCCGGATGATAGGGTGAGCACTTTACCACTGCGCCACTCGGAGGCCCATAACTTAAATTCTTTAATGGAAATTTCAACTTTATGTTCATAACAAAACATGACACATGATTGGCACATGACACCAGTCGACCCCATCTCTCTTCCATTGAACTGCTGCTCACACACCATTAGAAAAACAAAGAAAATTCGATTGACACAGATTCCCCCTGATTGGCCGAGATTGGATATTGTTGCTTCGATTGATGTGAGAGTGCCATTGTGGCCTGTATCACCTGAAGTATGAAGTCTGTCACTCTTGCTTTTACTCGCTCACTCACTCGGCGTGTAGCCGTATGTGCATGTGTTGGACCTAGACATAAGTGGGTGGGCAGTTTTTGTGTGTACTATGAAATATAATCTCGCTGCTGCCCCTGACACTTTCCCCCTCTAAAAGTATGGACTCCCTGGACTCAGCCGGGATTGGATGATATTGTGAAAATCTTTCTGTGTTCCCATGTACAAATTTTACTGCCACAGAATCAGATATATCTGAGGTTAATCAGCTACCGGTCTCAACAAATCAGACTAAAAACTTTTCTCTAAACCCCCCAAAATATCCGGGAATAGAATTTTTTTTCTTTGCTTCCAACCTCTAAATGATGTAACAATGTTATGATCAGGCCTTGAAATAAATCTAACATAAGGTATGTTGTTGAATTTCACCATCATAGTGTAAAATACAGGTTTACTGCGTATATTTGGGTCTCATTCCTGAGTGGAAAAACTTGTTTTTCTCGCATGGGCACAGATAATATTTTCACAACTCAAAACCCCAACTCTCTCTTTTGCCATCTGTCTGTGCTTGCCAGGGTTGCCAGATCATACTGACAAATCCCACCTGGATAAGGCTGAAACTCCACCCACTCTGATAAAAAAAATTTAATAAAAAAAAAACCTAGGTAACATTAGTACTCATGCTAGTAACTCATACTGATAATCAACTATATGTTCCACCAAAATTCTTTATTACTTGCTGAAGACAAATTTTACCAGATCAAGATGACTAAAAATAATCTAAATATACCAAGTGAGATCAAGTTAAAGTGGGCCTTTTGACTTTATTCTCTATATAATCTCCTGCTGCACTAATGCACTGATCCCAGCATCTCACTAGTGCTTGGACACCATCAAGATAGAAAGTTTTCTTAGCCATTATCACACACCCTGGTTCATGCCTGAAATGCTGGCCTACCAGGAACTCCTTAAATGGCCCAAACAAGTGGAAATGGGAGTGAGGTCAGGACTGAAACGTATAACTCTCAGCCGAGTTCCTGTAACGTGCAAGTGGTGTTGGTGAATCGGTGTGTGTACAGTTCACACAAAACGCAAGTTGGAAACAAGTTATCTGTTGATTTTCAAGTATCGGACGTTCTGCTCGCTGAATGTTCACTGGAACGACTACAGTGGGCTCCGAGCCACCTCGGCCATACAGACATACAGCCTTCTTTAAAACGTTTGCACCATTCAGATGTTTTATTATGACTAAGAGTCACATCATCATTCTGTGCTTAAAGTCTTCTGTAAATGTTGTTCATTTCTTTAACCCTTTCATTCACCGGAAAATTAATGAGAAATCTCGGTTTGATTAGAACGCTTCATGTACATAAAACGTTAAAAAGTATGAAAAAATTTTATAAATTATGCCTCATGTTGTACTTAATCATGAAAACTAAACATTTTATTTTAATATTTAATTTAAACATTATTCAAACATCTTGAACTTTTTTCATAGAGCAAAGTTTTTTTTTTTTTGGTTTATCAGTAAAGAAAGAAAACCTTAATTATATTTTCCATGTTTTTTTTTGCCGATTCCAGAAACGATCAATCCGTGACAAATCCGTGCTGGGATCCGAACTAAGGGTTTTTCATCCTCCTAATTAAACATTATGGTTTTCATCTTCATTGTCTGACAGCTTATATAGTACTATAAGTTCTTGCACTTGCTTTTTTTGCACTTTTTTTTGTAAGAAAGTCTGAAGGCTTAAATCTGGCTTTGTGCAGCTCATCATTCTCTCCAATTTATTTTCTGCCCTCGGTGTCAGTAAGATGTTATCTCTAGTGATATCCTTGATACTATTTCCTAATTAATAATGTCATTTGTCATTACTGTATGTAGTCAATATTGGCCTCAAATGGCATTCGGTGCCTCTGGCTTTAACGCTGCACCTTGCGTTCGAGCAAAGAGAAATCAAGTTCAGTACAGAAGTAAGGACAGAATCAGAAAAAAAACAAGACATGCCTCAGCTCGGTTCTCCATTCTCAATTCTCCACTGTGTGTAAACATAATCAGATAGCAGCTACTGAATCTGGATGTCTCTCCACGGGGATATTACAGATCAGAAATCTAATCTTATATCAGGTTAGACAAATGTACATAAAATGGGACGTAATGTATGTATTTCATGAATTAAGTTGTTTAAAAGGAAAAGCAAAACATTTTTTCTATGACTGTTTGCAGACCTTCAACATACAGGTGGGAAAAAGAAAAGCAAAAAGTTCTGTACCTTTCAGAACTCTGACATCAGCCATTATCATCTCCTTTAAGGCAAAACAAAGCATCATGCCCATCCCTTTATAGAGATCACTTAGCAGTGATGGATTTATGATGATGGCAGGACGGCAATAATAGCATTATTTATAAGTGGGAGGACAGCAACAGAAAGCTAAGGTGGTAAACAGGAAATTAGGGCTTGTCAATCATTTAAAGGTCTTTCATGTCAAAGCAGGTGTTCTTTTATTTATTGACCATTATTTATTTAATTTTAATTTTTTTCCATTTGTCTGCATGAATAGTTATGAACTAGCCAAGGGTGGAGCGGTTAATTTATTATTATACATTTCTTTGGTGTGTGCAGGTTGTAATGCAATAAAAAGACTGCGTTTAATTTCTCCTACTTTGTTTTTTCTCGTTCTCTCTCTCGCTCTTTCTCAGAAGGTGCCTCTAGTCAGTCGTGCCTGGGGTTACCCAGGAGGAGCCACATCCTTCACATTCTGAGCATTCCTCCACTCTCTTTCTCCGCCGTTCACTCCTGTCCCATTTGACGCAACACAAACAGTAGCAGCCTTTATGATTGACGCCTGGCATTCACAAGAAATTTAGGGCGAACTGCTCAATCCTTCGCCATGAGCAAGACCACAAACACGTACACAGCAAACGTGCGAATATGTGGCTTTGTTTGCCCCCTGGTGGTCGAGCCAGATGTGTGCTAGTGTGCCGAAAGCAAAATCCCCCACACGCTAATTATTGCTTCATTCACTGGCTCCGTTAAACCATCGTCTGAAACCTGGCAGTCGGAGGGACGGTGCCAAGTCCCAGGATTTCACTCAGCACTCTCTTAAGTCTGCTGTTCATTACAGTCTCTGGGGAAAACATACGGAATGCATTCTGTGTGCAAACCAAAGAGGGAGTTACGGCTATTAAAAATCTAATAACATTTTTTGCGACTTTTCCTTTAATTTATTTAACCTCTACTTAATCTCAGGGAATGTTTAGAGCTCAAAATGACTTTTTGGCACGGGAACAGTGTGCATTTGCCAAAAAGCAGTTTCACTGATGCCAGAAAATGCAGTTAACCTGTACAATCACTTATTCTATTTATAATTATGGCATTTTTAAAAAATTGTTCTTGAAACCTGCTGTTCCTACAGAACACACACATTGCGTGTAGTCGAACCCTAATGGAGATTTATAGCCAGTGAGTAAAATATACAGTAAACGCAGCTACTGACTGTCAGAGCCTATATTAAGTTACTTACGTTCTCCACATTCTTTGGTTTCCTTCTGCGTCACCAAAAAAAAAAAATATTGTATTTTCATTGGTGGCTCTAATTGCCCCTAGGCGCGATACGTTTAGCTTTCGTCCAACCCAAGATGAAGTATAGTTACAGAATTCTTTACCTGAATGACAGCTAATGAAGCATACATCATTTCAGTTTATTCGCGGTAAGAGCAAGGCTTGATGTTGCTTTTGCTTTGCTTGCATCTAGCTTAGTTAGAGTCCCATCAGGACTTGACGGTAATTGGCTCTCGTAGGTCAAGGCAGGTCAGAAGGACGACTGGTCTGTGTGTGCTGTCGATCAGAGTTGCACAAGACCAAAGCCGGCAGGTTATTACAGTAGCTCATGTACACAGAATGAGGCAGTTAGCATGGCAAGATTGGATTAACGTCTTTCAAAGGCAGAGGAATTGGTTTCATTTCATCACTCTTTTTCAACACCACTTTGTCAATTTGACCTCATCGTTTCCCCCTGAAGAGATTCTCATGGCCATCTTGTGGGTTCCTCCATCATTGTTGGCACAGTTGAAGTTTGTTAGATGATGCCTTGGAGAGGCGAATCAGCACAAATGCAAATCTGATTGTGATCTGACCCAGTTCCATGAACGAAAAGGTAAACAGTAGGTCTGAGCTATAAAAAGACATTTGCTTTTCATGACATAGCTTACTCAAGTTAGCAAATTCACTCACTCATGCTAATCTCGAGCCAAACCACAAAGCTGTTAATGAAACAACAATGGTGGTATGGTGTTGATGTAAACTTGTTTAAACTTGTAAACTAACCCCCCCCAACCCCCCCCCCCCATTGCAGTTAATTTTCAGGATATGCATGGAATTTTTAATTTTCAGGTCACTCACAAGTTTTGTCTTTCTTTTCTAGTTGATACGTCCTGGGAGTGATGCACTGGCTTCCCCTGGTTGCCATGGTGATTGCCTCGGCCCTGATCTTCCCTCACTGTCCCGGTTTGCCCAGGCTTGTTGCAGCGACAATGGAGCCTGGCAACAACTCCAGCACCAGATCACTGGTAAATCCAATCTCCAAATCCAGCGACTCATCTCATGCGGAATACATGTCAAGTGCTAAAAAAGCAGCGGAAAAATTACCTCACCAGACAGCAGATGTTCGTGTTCTGAGCGACACGACGATTAAAGGCACATCTTCATTAACGAATGAGGACTTTTCACCTGAAAAGATGAGACAATATAAGAAGGCAAAGCCAGGCAGTATGGACCACATGCTGCAAACTTCAAGCAAAGTTCAAGAACGCCACAAATTCCAGGAGAAGCACATGCATAGGAACTCAAATGATGATCATTTTCAGAAGGATCATAAGGTAGAACCTCATATTGATGGAGATGATACTAGTGACAATGGTCTGAAAAGGAAAACTGAGAAGGTGTCTGTGAAACGATTGACTTTGACACAGAACCCAAGGAACCTGCACATTGCAGATGGACCTACAAAGAAGGAGGATCTGAAAGACGTGGGCAGAGAGGGAATGAAGGGAACCTCATTGCCCGCAGTGCCCCCTGAGCGCCTGGGATTAAGCCTAGAAGGACACTTGCAGGTGGATGATGAACTTTTGCTGCTGGACACACACCCTCGAGTGCTGTTCTCCACTTCCCCTTCACCCCCCAAACATCCACCTTTGCAGATAATGCTGGAATTGGGGCTCATGCCCGAGCAACAAGAAGAGCATGAAATGGACGATGAGGAATCAAAATTGGACAAGAGCGAAGATGGAGAATCCTACAAGAACCTCCTGTTGGATTTATCAGACTCTTCAGAGCAAGCAACACAATCGCTGCGGCGTGTAAAGCGCCAAATCCCACACACAGGCATCGAGCGGTCAGTTTGTGAGGCTACGAGTGGATGGGTGATGGATCGACGAACAGCGTTTGATGCGTACATGCAGAATGTCACAGTACTGGACAAATTTCCCACCAGGAAGGGCATGATGAGGCAGTACTTTTATGAGACACGGTGTCGTGGACCGGATCACCGCGGAGTGCCAGCTGGGGAGCACGGACTGGCCGGAGCTGGCTGCCTTGGCGTGGATAAGCGCCACTGGGTGAGTGAGTGTCAGACCAAGCAGTCATACGTGAGAGCGTTCACATCAGACAACGCCAGAGGAACAGGATGGAGGTGGATCCGCATCGACACGTCCTGCGTCTGCGTGTTGTACTCGAAGGCACAAAAGAAGGGATTAACCACGCGTCAGGGGATGAGATGAGTGTGAGATGGGTGAAAAAAAATTACCTGGTTGTGGTCTTGTTATCAGGTACAAGTGCCTTATAGCCCGTCACACTGACTGTAGCTCATCGCACCCATCATTGCATAGATATCACCAAAAGGGCAGATTTTTGGCAGATATTTGGGTTCATTCTCAGAACAGCAGTCACACTGACATGCTAGTGCGTGTGTGCTGCACGTACAAGTGCATAAGTCGTAGACAGGGTTGTTATTATTATTGGGGGTTTAATCAACTCTAAAGAATCCAAACCCCCCTCAAGTGCTGATTTATTAAACACAGTAAAAGATGGAGGACAATAAACACACACTCTACAGTGGGATTTAGTCTTAATCATGATGACCAGCAAACTAATGGTGTGTAATTATGTATGTGTTAAAAACCCCAATGGCCCTCACACCACACAACACAGTGGGAACCTTATACGCAACCCTGCACAAGAGCACGTTATTTGAGTTTTTGTTTTGAGTTTTCCAATCCTTGTTCTTGTGTGTATTTTGCAGACGTCAAGTGCTCACTGCTCAGTCGTTTATCCACATCAGAAACTAAGACATTAAAAGTTATAATATTTAATTGAATTCAGCTTCAACTTTTGTGTTTTAACAAGGCTGTTTTCATCAATTTCTTCATCTCCTAATACGCCACGTGATTGTCACATGCTCCTGCGCATTGTTGTGTTTACGGTCCCCACTATGCCATTGTACATGATTAGCAATAGACTTACCTCCACAGTGCAGCTTTGTTTTGGATGTGTACCTAAAGCAGCGTTCACACCATGGCAGACAGTTTGCACGCTTGCTGAAATCTGTTGCTTTACGCTGATCTTTAGTTTTCTGTCATGGTTTCAGTAGTAGCCCTGAGGGAGTGTAATACTGATGCGTGTTAGCTAGAGGAAACATAAAACAAGGGTTCTGCTAAAAATTAAAATCAGGAAGCAATTAATTTGTGCGTAAAATGCACCACATCAGTCTATAATGTAAGAATGAATCTAAAACCTTTTGGTCAAATTCAAAAATACAGTTAGTCCCCTACATACGAACTTTTGAAGTTTGCACATGTTCAGTTGCGGAAGTTATATCACATGTCCGGCAAACATTGTCACGTGCATCCAACATGCATCCTCTGCGAGTGTAGTACAAGCCCAGGATGTCTGGAAGCACATGTAAAAGCAGCGGCAATGAAGCTGGTACTGCTAAGAAGCGGCAAGCAATAACGATGGAGACTATGAAAATAACTGAGAGAATTGGAGCGAGATAAAAAGATGGAAGACATTGCTCGTTCTTTGAACATTGTATTGTAATATACTTAGTACAGCCCATTGTGTTAGTATCCTCGTACCTAGACAATGTTTGTTGGACTTACAAACAAATTGGACTTACGAACGAGCTCTCAGAACGGAACTCATTTGTATGTAGAGGAATTACTGTATGCCACAACTTTTGCAGAAAACTCAAACCGTTTGCATCTTCTGAATTTTTAAAGATTATCTCTTCCTCTCTTTTTTTTTATATTTTTTTTTACGCATCGTGGAAAGGTGTTATACTGCCACCTGGACTGGAGTGTGAAACAGAAGATAAAAGGAGGCAGGATAAAAAGATTATCACAAGTTAGTAGTCTGTAATGCTTTAAAAGAAATATAGCTGCTTGAGACAAATAAAACATTAGTGCTGTTAAATCAAATTAAATAAAAATTGCAATGTCCAAAATCTAATTGAATGAAATCATCATTCTGCCTATGATTCACAGCTCTGTAAGACAGAAGCTACTGTGTCCTTTCCATTTGAGTAAATTGACTGTTGTAATCCAGAAAAGGATAGTTTTCAGGTGGACCCCATACTGCTTTATCAAGAGGTAAACAGAATATGTAAATATTATATAAATGTAAAACCAATTCTTCATTTATTTATTTTTTACAAAGCTAAAATATTTTATTATATATTTAAAAACTAGGAATAGGAATTAACAGGGATCACCCGATGCGATATTGTCACGATATATACTGTAGGTGCTGGCTCAATTTGTATTGTGATAAGGATGGTGATTTTAGAAATATCCCGATCAGATACTGTTTTTTCTTTATTATTTAATTCTAAACAAACTTATAATAATTCACTCCTACCACACAGGATGCTGTGCTGCCTGCTAATGTGTGATTAGTTTAGAGCACCACCTTTAGGATTACAGAGGAGGCAGAATTTTACCTTTTCAAATGGAAAAATAAAAAAATGTAAAATGAATGTAAAATAAAAAGAAATTGATTTTGGAGCCATGTATCGCCACATAAAAGAATCATGATTTGTAAAGTAATCTATTCTCTATTAAAGACACCACCCTTCATTTCTATTGCCAGTTAGAAAATTGCTTCACCTCTCCCTTACATGAAGTTAAACATCGCTCATCTCCTCGCTCTGCTTCGCTGATTATCATTTGGCATTTTATTTATATATTAAACACTACATCTAAAAATTTTTTTTTTTTTTAGTTTTGAAGCCAGTGATCCAAAATCCAGTGATCTGTGTTCGATAACTAAGTTTTGAGTATTTGCCATCTCTTGCTTCTGTGTAGAGAAGGTGTGGGTGAGTTCTCTCTTTTTGCTTTGGTCTCCCTCCATTTCTCATCTCGTCTACAGCAGCTGCTGCTCTTGAGGCCAGTCTGTTCAGCACAAAACCACAATAAAACACAACAACAACAACCTCAATTTCTGACTTTTTTTCCCGTACAAACGTACAGTACCTGTTGCAATACCAGATCCATAAATGCTATATATATGTATCTGTTATATAATATAAGTTATTACTGTTTATTAGTATATAAGCTTGAGTACCTGTGATATTAATATATTTTCTTGTAAATGTTCAGTATGAGAAACACATGCGTCTGTGTAGTATGTAACTATGTACATATTTATAGGATTACAAAACACTTGCTCGTGGCCTCCGAGAGGCGCCGACTTGCGTCTGGTGCTCAGGAGTCTAGAGTGTGTGTGTATGTCCGCGTGCGTGCGTGCGTGTGTGTGTGCGCGCGCATGTGTGTGCACGCGTATGTGAGGAAGAATTTCACTTTGTGCCTGCAGAGAAACAGGAAAAAATCTTTGTTTACTGAGATTTAAAGAGTTCTGTTAGACTTTGTCACTATGACAAAAATAAAGATCATGTAAGTAAAAATATATATAAAGGCATTAATAAATAATGAAGTGAAAACTAAAAATACCGTGTGATCCTTCTTTTGAAGAATTATTGTGGGTTTGTTTTTGATTAGTTAAATTTGTTATAAAGTTTTTTTTTTTTAATTAATTGTGGACATAGACCATGATAATCTATTTAAGCTGGATAAATTGTCCATTTAATATGGGAACTATTCCCATTCATAGTGATGCTAATCACAATCCAATTAAGGACATTTTTTAACAATTAGCTTACATAATAGTACTAGATAAAGAAAAAATCTTAAGTCTCTCTTAACCTATGAAAACTGATTTTTCCTCTATGGTGGCACCATGTAGCAGAAGGTGGATAAGCACTTGATGCTAAATATAGTTAGGCTGTAATTTTTAGCCGTAAAGAGTCTTTTCTTACTAATTCAGAAACACGTCTGAGAGCAATGTTGACGTTCCTGACACTAGATTAATCTGACATTTACATTGAAGTCTGAAGTTTTGTTCTTTAGTAAACTAAAGTTTTTATGTCTACATGGGCCTTATGGCCAAATGTTGGAACCCAAAAAAATCTGCATTACAGCATGATGTTAAGTGTAATTATTATTGTGGGGTTTAGCCATCCAGAGTGTTTGATAAGTATAGTATAGTTTACACTGCTGATTTGCATTCACTTTAGTTCTGATTATTAAGATTTAAGTTAAGATCAAGATTAAAATCGTTAGATAAGATTATTTAAAAATAAATTGAGAAGACAAAATATTTAGATTTAAGTGATTAAATAAACTCAAATTAAATAGAAACTGTGTTAGCTTTTAATGCTAATAGGTATAATTTCTTTTTTGTTTGTTTTACTTTTTTAAGTCATTTTACAATATATCTGAGTGAAATGTTAATGTTCCAGATACTTCTGTAAAGTTTACTAAATATGTTCTCTAAATATGTTACAAAAGATCCAAAAACAGATTATTTATTTATTTATGCTTTCACTGAAAGAAAGTTGTTACTAATGATAAGGAACACATGACAGCCGTGTTAGCTACTGATACTAAGTTTAATTACAGCCATACAAAGTCTTTTCTAGGTTATTATGCAACAGAGCCAAGAGAAATGTTGACGTTCCTGACACTTCTGTACACTTTACACAAGAATTGTGTGTTTACTTTGCCTTGGAGTCTAAAGATTGATTCTTTAGTTTTGTGCTAGAACTGTGAGGCTAACATAGCTAATAAGTAAGATATGCTCATATTATCCAGCTTAGCATCAAGCAGGTGTGAGATTATTAAAAATAAACTGAAAATACAAAATGTTCTACTTTAAGTGAAAGTAACCTGTGACTAATATAGTAATAAGGAACTCATGACAGTTGGGTTAGCTCTTGATGCTTATAAGTGTGATTTCAATGCAAATTTATTAGCTTTGAGGCTAATGCAGCTAAAAAGTAAAATATGCTCATAGTATCCAATTTAGCATTAAACAAGTGTGTAATAATTTTTAATAAATTCAAATCCAGATTTTTTTTGTTTGCTTTAATTGAAAGAAAGTTGTTAACAATGATGAAGAACCCATGCCATCTTTGTTAGCTACTGATGCTAAGTTTAATTATAGCCATACAAAGTCTTTTCTAAGTTATTTTGCAACAGATCTGAGAGAAATGTCGACATTCCTGACACTCCTGTGCATTTCCAACTATTATTTTGCCTTTACATTGCCTTGCTGTATGAAGAATAATGATGTTTTTGTCCTGAAGGTATGAGGCTAGTGTAGCTACTGTAATAAGTCATGCTTATAGCATATATTTTAGCATTAAAAAGACTTCTTCTTAGTGATCTACCAGCATATCTGTGAGAAATATTAACGTTTCTTAAACTTTGGTCTCCTTTTTACACAGATTTAAAAGATCTGTGCTAGCTAGCTAAATCATATTAGCTACCAAATGCTGTGTACATACCTGCTAGGTGCAAAGCATCAGTGTACTCTCTCTCTCTCTCTCTCTCTCCCCCACACACAAGCATGCAAAGACACCGCATGAATTCTCAATGAATATATTTGCACATGTACAAATACCTTTGAATTTCTTTTTTTTTTTTGCAAACATACATACATGTCCTCAGTCTTAGGGTTGCAGCGAATCAACAACGGTCATTTACACAGCGGAACACATACTCACGTACGCACACACGACACACGAAACCCGATACATGCTCTAGAGTCCCTCTGAGCGGATCACAAACACACCGAGATGACCTGAGGTACCGTTCAGGACCGCTTTATTTTTATTTTCACATCCTCCATTTTATATATATATATATATATATATATATATCGTCAGTGGCTTTATGACTTTGTATTTCACAGGTGGCGTGTTCGAAACCGAGTCGCCGTCATCCTCGGGGTCGGCGACGTTTCGTTTGAAATCATAACACAAGTTTGTCCTCAAAATTTTACACGTTACAAGTAGCATAATTTCATATGACCATGTTTTTTTTTCATACGTTTTTTTTTTCTTTTTATATATTTACGCTTTGAACTAGATAAAATCAAACTTACAGTCAGAATTAGGTAATAAATGAACATGTACATACAGTTGTTTCGATACGTACATAAAGAAAATAAATATAGTTATCATACAAAATAAAAAAAATAAAAATGAAAATACACACATTTTACAAATTGTTCCCCAGGCTCTCGATGTCGTCGTATGTTAATGTACACTTATTTTAGGTTTTGAGTTCACATTGTCACGTTGTCTTATTCCCCAAAGGTTTGAGTCATTGTTCGAGGTTCGACATGCATCGCAACGCAGAAGAAACGATTTACTTTCAGTTCTTATAATAGTTTTTGTTCTCTTTTATTCTTCAGCGCTTCGCTCTTCGTCCTCTGATATGGCTTGCGTGATCGGGTCTAAGAGGACGCTGTGGATTTTCTTACCTCTCTTTTTCTCTTTCTATCTTTTCACTCACTCTTTTTTTCTTTTTTCTCTTTCCTCCTATCTGCATCTGTCTTGCCCCCAAAAGTCTAAAGTTTTGCTTGAAAGATGCACAACCGAGTTACGACTTGACGTCCATGCTGCTCTTTTACACCCTTTCTCCCTTTAAAAAGCGCAGATAAAAGCCTCGCCTTGAGGGAAATCCCATAATGCTTTTCAGCATGAGGTTCCTCTCTCGGTGGGAGCGGAGACACTGCCTTTTGTCACGCTTAAACGCTGGCTCGCCCTCTCTGCTTTAATGAAGCCTTTTATCTGTGCTACCTTCCATCCTGTCTGGGTGGAAAAACATTAAAGAAACCCTAGGTGAGATTTAAAAAAAAAAAAAAGTGGCCCCTTTTTTTTCTGTCATGGTACAATCCTGTGAAACTCTCACCAGTGCACAGGGTTGGTCCGAATGAAAGGAGGAGCAGGTGGAGAACGCGGCAGTTTTGATTAAACCGACGACTGAGAGACATCATGGCACAGACAAAATAAAGGGACGAGAGAACAACAGAGCGAAAGATAAAAAGATTCCTCCAGTCCCACACGCCAGTCTGAGTGTCCTCATTGTCCTCTCTATGTCATACATTCTTTAGTCTTTAGTCCTTAAGTTCATTTTTTTTAAATATATCTTCTTCCGATTACCACAGCTCCGTCTTCTGTTATTGCAGAATGGTTCAGACCAGTGGGATTTTTTTTTTCATATTTTCAAAATGTATATAATCATTGCTTTTTTTTCCCTCTCTTCATACGTTTCCCAGTCGTGTGCTCACAGCGTCCCCTGTGGACAAACACAGAATGACAAACGTCAGCACTCACGTGACCTGGATTCGATTCACAAGCGTGTCGCCTGAAACCAAGAATTCTTACAAGCCACTAAAGTTTTGAGCATAATTTAACAACACTGAATAGAGAATGCAGCGAAGCCGCTCTAGAACGCGACGCCCTTTAGACATGTGGAAACTGTAGCCTAAGTCATTACATTATTAAACACTCGTAAAAAAAATCCAAGCATACAATCAAAGCATTCCTCTTGCGCTTGTAAATGCAGAGCTCAAATCTGTGTGTGTGTGTGTGTGTGTGTGTGTGTGTTTGCTTTAACTGCACACCTTTTGAGGCCTTCAGCAAGAGTAGGTCCTCACTGATGCCGACTCGCCCCTTGGAGACACTGCAAAGAGAGAAAGAGGTAAATGCCATGCTTATTAAGTACACATTAACTTTACTCCTGAGGGAACATACTAGAACATACATAGGACGTAGTTTTAAGTGGGTCTGTACATGAGAAAGTCTCCTATTTACAAAGGCAATTTTCGTATTAAATATGATTGGCCACATGTTCACTCTAGTAATACCTTTCTGTACCCTTGCGTATCTACACTCTCCAATACAGCAGGTGGCAGTATGCACCTACTGTACGTTTTTTTGTGATCCAGCAATGAACACAAAGAAGAAGAGTAAAACTGCATTGACTCTTTGTACTATGGCTACCATTACAGAAATGTTGGAGAAATCTCCTACATTAGGGAAACATACTGGATTTTGGGATCAAGTGTACTGCTATTTGATACCAAGTCCCTTGTATTAAAGCAGACAGATACACCGTTAAAGACCACAGTCAATTCAACATTCACATCTTGATCAGTCACAGTCGAAAGCAGGAGCTTAGTATGAATGCCAAAGTCCTGATGCCAAAAATTATCTGCACATTGACAGTAATTTCATATCTAAGCTCCTTGAAACGCATACAGTTTAATCCTGGGTTAAAAGCATTATCACTAACAAAGCTATCTTGATAGTACTTCTTTTCAAATTCATTTTGTTTAGATCTGATGAGGTAGAACAGAGTCTTGTACCTTCACTCTGAACCTTCCGCAGGGTCACGGATGGAGTGGAGATGGCCGAGGCGCGGAAGTTAGCAGGCAGCGTCTCTGAAGAGTCTGAGGTCACTCCTCTAAGATCCTTCTCACGGAACATCTTCCTCCAGGACGGGGAGCGAGTGAACGTTTTGGTGCCATCCTGAGAAAGAACATAATTCCAGAACCTCTTCGTGTTGTGAAGTTTCCACATGTAGCTTTACCCAAACTGATGTATATTTGTAAAAGTTTTCCTACATAGATTCACACAAACTGATGTCTGTTGTAAAGATATTTACACAAGCAGATTCACACAATTTTATGTCAATTGTAATGTGTTAGTGTACATAGTGTTCAAGTTTTCTTATGTACCTTTACACAATTTGTTGTATGGTGAAATGTTTTCTTGGTTAGCTTTGTACACTTTGATGTATTTTTTATTTATTTTTATTTAGCTTTACAAAATGTAATGTATATTATCAAGTTTACTCAAGCAGATTTAAAGTTTTTTTTATGTTGCTGTATATGATTTGATGACTGTTGTAAAGTTTTCCAACTGCATATGACTTTACCTGATGTAAGACTTTACAATCTGATGTAAAGTTTCCTTATGTACCTTTATAAAATGTTATGTGTGTTGTAAAGTGTTCTTATTTAGCTTTAAACAATTTAATGTCCATTGTAAAGGTTAATTATGTAGTTTTACACAATTTTGTGTAACTTGTAAAGTTTTCTTCTATAGCTACTGTATATACAAGTCTGTGTTTTTTTTCATCAAGTCTTCTTATGCTGGTTTACAGTTTGATGTGAATTATAGTTTTCTTGTGTAGCTTTTAACAAATTCAAGTCTATTGTGTTATACAGCTTTAAACAATTTGTTGTATGTTGTAAAGTTTTCTTAGTTAGCTTTGCAAACTTTCATGTATATTATAAAGTTTTCTCATGTTGATTTATAAAATGTTATGTTGATTGTAAAGTTTTCTTATGTAGCTATTTTTTTTTTTTTTTTACTGTTTTAAGTTTTTTCAAGAAAAACATCCACAGAAAAACTAAAGAACCATGAAAATTTCAGGTTTTCCATGTTGTTATTTTGTAGAACTTGTTTTCGTCCACGTCATATCCACAGGAACAACTCATTTTTGTGCCAGAAAAAGCAGTCAATGCTTAGTGTTATTCACTAGTGTCTCGGTCAAACCCCAGTATCTTTAACTTTAACTTCTCAAAACGGCGAGTATGTTGCACACACAAACTCACACTGTAACTGCTGTAATTATTTACATTTTTATATGTATTTTCTCACCTTGTCCTGAAGAAAATGAAATATTTTTTTCGTTTCATTGTTACAGATTTTCCTCTCAGTTAGACATAAAGTATAATATATTAGTCATTAATATCCAGACACTCACTTCATCTGGCCTCCTCTCAGTTCCCATGGCAATCAGGGAGTTGTACTCCTTCTCCAGGAGTTGGCGTGCCTGAGAATGTAGAGAAACATCATAAGCAGCTTTCACCCAGATGTTCTAGTTTCATTTGACTGTCTAATTTTTTTTTAAGGTGATTAACTGGATCATGAAGAAAGAAAACAAAATGTGAAGTGCAGTAGACAGGCTGCATGATTGTGGAAAATAAAAACAACAGTTAGGAAACTATGAGGCTACTGTAACTAACCAGATCTGAAAATCCTTGGATACGAACTGTTGAACTTCATTGTATGTATGCACTTTTTTTTTTTTTTTTTGACTGACCAATCTAAACAATCATAATGATCATATCTAATGAGGTGTTCCAGACAGGCAGCTTCATGAAAGTAAATGAGCAAATAACATTGACTATAAAACAGAAAAACAAGTCTCAGTGGCGTGCATTAGCCTGGAAATTCATCCTGTGCTTTCGGACCTGTGTGTTCTGGTTGGGTATCTGCAGTAGCAGGGCCAGGTCAGTGTAATCGAAGGTGTCGTCCAGGGCAAGTAGAGCTCCATGCACTCCGCTCTCAGCCAGGTTATCTGCAAATTCCTTCAAACCGATGGACTGCACCCAGCACATTACACGCTCGTTTGACCACACCATCACATCTGTGCATCAAAAAAAAAAAAAAAAAAAAAATTTTAGTTAAAGTTCAGTATTTCTTTGCTCATAACTGTAAATCGGAACAGTATATCGAAGGCTGAGGATATTTTACAGCTAAATTAGAAATAAATACTATACGTTCTTTATTGCAAAAGCCCATAGCTCTATAGAAACACTGTACACTTTATGGGACCTTTTCAATTTGTGTGAATGTACATAATATAACTTTACATATTATATTGCTTATATTGAAATCCCCAGTATTTGTTGTAGAAAATACATCACTAAACAAAAACTAAAAAATTTTCAAGTGATCCCAAACTTTTGAGCGGTACTGTACAGTATATTGTAAGGCGGCGCGGTGGTGTAGTGGTTAGCACTGTCGCCTTGCACGTCCAGGGTCCGGGTTCGATTCCCAGCCAGGCTCGATTCCCGTCTCTGTGTGCGTGTTCTCCCCGTGCTTGGTGGGTTTCCTCCCAGAGTCCAAAGATATGTAGGTTAGGCTAATTGGCGTTCCCAAATTGCCTGTAGAGTATGTGTGTATAAAGTTTTCTTATGTAGCATTACAAACTGATAATATTTCACAGACATTACTGCACAGTGAAATTCTTTTCTTCACATATGCCAGTTTGTTAGGAAACTAACAAAGTAGTGTCCACTGTACAAGCCTCTGGAGGCAGTGTTATGATCTGGGGTTGCTTCAGTTGCTCAGGTCTAGACAAGGAGAGCCATGATACGACTGCAGCAGACAGGGTTAAGGGCCTTGTTTGAGGGCTGGAGATTGAACCGCCGACCTTCCGATCAGTAACTCAGAGCCTTAACACACTGAGCTACTACTGTCCCATCACATGTAAACTATAATGTCTTATGCAGCATTACACACTCTGATGTACTGTATATTGCATAGTTTTTTTTTTGTTCTACTACACAGTGTTCTTCTGCAGTCCAGATAGTGTAATGACACAGTATATAAAAACACTTAACCTGTATAACAGACATAAAACTACACTTTACAACATGCATCAGGTATTGTAAACATGAGAACTCTATGATGCACGGCAGATAAACCAGCTGTAACAGAACAGCTGTACAAGTACATGATGAAGTGCTGTCCCTGTGATCAACCCCCAAATTAGCCTTATTTATCAGCCCAAATAAACAAGGCTTATTTCTGTTTGTATTTGTGCATTTAGTTTAGTTTTGCTCGACTTCCTGATTCGTTTCCTGCTAATCAAAACCAGTTCCTTATTGTGTATCTTGTTTGCTCTGGGCAGATTTATTTTTATATTATTATATTTTCAAACTGAGCTCCGGTACCACGATGAAATTCTGGATCACGTCCATGATGTTAATAAAGCTTGTGATCAGCGATTGACCTGACGCTCTTGAGCCGCTTCAACACTCGTTGCCGCTAATGGCATGTTATTTGTTATTACGACTAAATGCATGCTGGGTAACCTCCCTTCCGCTCTCTACACACTTGATTTTAAATTGTGTCTCTCAAGTGGTCCTTTTGTAGAGTTTCCTGAGCGATGCAGAGACTCGGGTGGATAGCGGCTCTATATTAGACCCTTTAGACAATAGTACATATGAAAAATCACGTTTACGTTTGGGTGTAACGGAAACCACTGTACATTTCCCGACTTAATCAGGCTGCAGGAAAAGTTTCTAAACCGATTTCCATGACTTACTGCTAAATAATCATGAGACATTTGCCATTAGCGTGAAAAAATGGGACAAATTTATGTGCATTATGTAAACTTCAGAAGTATTGGACCGGAGAAGTTTGAATGTGTATGATGCAGGAATCCAAAGCACTATTATATTACTATATTATAATTAATTAAGCAAATTAAATGTTCAAACATACAAAATTAAAATGTCATGACTTTAATTTAATGTGATTATTTATAAAAATTAAATGCAAAGGAACAGGATGTTTTGAATCAGTTTCTCTTTTATAAGCTGCTGAATAATGAGTTTGGTAAACAAAAGTAATTAATGTGATAATCACAACTAAAAGTATTTTAAATGTTATGCTTTTATGTTTGAAAGCACGGAGAGAAAAAATAAGGCTATTTCCTCCTTGTGAATGTTGGAGTATTGTACAAGGCAATTCTTATTAATTGCCTTAAAATAATTTATAAGAATTAAAATACTCGTAAGACATTTTTGAGGAGACGTCATGACCTTTCATCTCCTCCACACTCTTGTTTCTGTCATGAATGTCTCTGTAGTGTCAAGTGCTCTTTGTGGTTTTGGTCAAAGTGATTCTCAAAGTTTCATATTATTTCATGGTGTAAGTCTGGTCTATATATGATTGATTGATTGATAGATAGATAGATAGATAGATAGATAGATAGATAGATAGATAGATAGATAGATAGATATATAGATAGATATATAGATAAACATTATTCTGGTGCTGGCTCTCGTCTCTCTTC
>JAQQZS010000008.1:1649478-1662221 GCA_030068045.1 Platyallabes tihoni | reverse complement strand
ATAGATAGATAGATAGATAGATAGATAGATAGATAGATAGATAGATAGATAGATAGATAGATAGATAGATAGATAACCTTTATTCTGGTGCTGGCTCTCGTCTCTCTTCCTCTCCAACTCCTTCCGGTCGTAGTTCAGCCGCTTCAGGCACATGATGCCATAGTGCAGGCTCACCCTAAGATCAAAAGGTCACACATGATGGATCAAAGACTGAAAGAATTGTTTAGTACAGCGCCACTACCAGAACACACACATACTGCTTATTACATTGCCTGGCAAGAAAAACGTCACCATTCCAGAAGGGACAAATTATTCTGCTGAATGAACCAAAGAAAACAACTAAGGAGATTTGAAATGATTGGAACTTGGTTTAGATCAACAGCTGTGTGTCCATAAGAAAACCACTTATTATTGAGACTTGTTATTGGAAAAAAGGTCATGTGTGTAAAGCTGCTTTATGATGAGTTGTAGAGTGAAAACATTAAGATTAGAGTCTGTGTAATGAGTGTATATTGTAGCTAATAATGGAAGCTAACAATTAAGCTAGCATAAATTAAATGCAGATAAAACTATTAGGAATATCAACCTTTCCCTCAGATGTGTTGGTAAATTATGAAGAAAAAGCTCAGTATGACTAAAACAGCAGCGTAAAGTTGCTTAACATCATCTGCTACGAGCTCTGTCGCTTGTGGTCAGTAGGCGTCTAAGAGAGATGAACACATTATTGGCTTCAGTAGACACGCGATACCTGAAACTGAAACACGACTGCCCCCTACAGGTAATGTACGTCATGTGCCTGAGAACTTCACAGCTGCCCGCGCACTGACGCGGCAGCTTGTGAGATCCCTTTTCTCGAAACGCATCATTCTTAATGGCCACATCTGACTTCTGATGTTTTCCTAAAGCTTTTTTAAGGGTGAAGCGCCACTGGCTCCTTTTCAGCCATTTTGAAATCTGTGGACAATCGTCAAGTAGGGAAGATTTTTTTCTACATTTAAAAGAATTAATTTTGTCCCACTTAAGCCTCTATACTTGATGGTTGATGGTGTTAACGATACCTGTGAAAGCTGTCCACCATTTTAAGTTGGCCACGCAGCTCTTTCTTGGTGAGGTGGTCCAGCATACGGGCGTCCACCAGAGACTCCATGAAGTAGCTCCTGTACTGCGGCAGACCCAGACTGGGCAGCCAGTCATTACCCACCCACTCATGGTTCATATCACCATAGGCCAGAATCTAACACACACACACACACACACACACACACACATGTTAAAAAGAGTTTTCTACATAGATGGAATCTTATTCCCTGATTGCAAAAATGTTCTTTGATGATAATAATAATAATAATAATAATAATAATAATAATAAACAATAATGTTTTCTCTGGTAAATAAGGGTCAAAATATGGTGTCTGCTTGTTCAATGACAATGCTAATTTATCATAGATACCCTGCCTGGGCAAAAAGGTCATTATTTCAAAAGGGTTCAATTATTTTCCTACATCAAACAAAAAAAAAAAACAACTATGAAGATAGTAGAAGATGGTAAATGTCTCAGATTTGGTTAAGAACTGTCCAACACATTATTAAATCCTGGAGGGACAGTGCTGAACTCATAACCTTGTGGAATAAATGTGGTCGGAAAAAAGGTTAGGAGTGGAGATCTACTTAATCACTAGGTGACGGTGCATGGTAAAAATTCGACAGTAAAAACCGTAGCACTGTTTAATAGTGAAAGTAAAAAACATTTCCATTTACAACCAATGTGATGAGACGTCAAACAGTACTGGGACTAAACAGCTGTGTGGACATAAGAAAACCACTCGTTAGTGAGAGTGATCAGTAAAAAGACTTCAGTACAGCTGAAGCATAGGGAGCATAAAGACTGGACTTTGGAGTGATGTGGGAAAAGGTCATGTGACCTGATGGGTCCAGATTGATCCTATTCCAGCGTGTCAGGGTAAGAAGGGAAGGACATGAAGCGATGCTCCATCATGTATAGTGTCCACTGTTCAAGACTCTGGAGACAGTGTTATGATCTGGGGTTGATCAGTTACTCAGGTCTAGACTCAGTAACGTTATGGGGCAATAAAATGAAGTCAGCTGACCACCTGAAGGTACTGAATCACCAGGTTATCACATCTATGGAGGGTTTCTTCCCCGGTGGCACGGACATGTTCCAGGATTCAGATTGTGAAAGAGTGTTCTCACTGGGTTCTTGGAGGATGAGGAATCATCATCACTGATGAACTGGACATCACATTGCAATCAAAGCTAAAGGTCATTGAGTGTGCAATTTCTTCATTTTTTGATTTTTTGACCAGGCAGTGTATATCACACTTTAGCATTTTAACATAGCTATAACACAGAAGTGGGAAAATTAAGCACAGCCACAATCAACACATCAACAATTAATTTCTGAGAACATGCACTGAACATTACAGCAGGTTTTAACAATTTTGGACATTTTCTTAATTATTAAAATGAATCATATTTGGTGCTAAAATAAATCAATATTCAACAGGTCTAATGGAAAGAAAAACTCTATATTCCATCAATAATCTCCTTTTTTTAATCAATACTACATGTCTATGGAAATGAAAATAATTAATTTTAATACAGAACCTATTACACGGGTGTGTGCTTGCAAACTGTAAATGTTATTAAGTGCTATTAAAATTAAATATGAGCTACAGTGTCATTAGTAGGGTAGGAAAATGATTATTTGATTTATAAAAGCATTTGGAAGATGCGGACAAATACCAAAGTAGAAAATTGTATTCAAGAAAGCAGTTTAATCTATGTTTAATGTTTATGAGATTATTTTTGTTTATTTATTATGAACAGACGAGATGAGATGATGCATTGTGGGTTATTTTATACTATGGTTAAAGGAAGGTCAGCTTTTTATTTATTTTATTTAGATCATGCACTGGTTTGTTTCTTAACCTAAGTTGAATTAGTTAAAAAAAAAAAAAAAAAAAAAACATCAGCTACACAATGGTCGAAAGAGGGTATTTAAGGACCACACACATACGGCTGGATTTTTTTTTCCCCCAATACAAACCAAACGAGCTTAATTCTATCCTTTCTATACACTCGTCAAAAGCCCCATAAACAGCATTTATGATGTGAGGTTTGTGTGAACGCTGAGGTACCTGATCCCAGCTGAACTCCTTCAGCTCCTGCACAGGTCGAGGAGTTAAAGAGAGACACGGGGACAGGAGAGGAGGGAAAGCGGCAGGAGCAGCGGGAAAGACACGCCGATGAAAGGGTAGAAGAAGGAGGGATGTCGAGGGAGGACAGGAAGAAAGGGAACAAAGGGAGGAACAGTTTGTTAGTGACTGGGTCATTAGGTGGAAGCAGTGTGTATGCTACGACAGAACTCTGAGGGAAAAGCAGAAGATGCTTAACACTAAAGCCTAGTGAGGACACACAAAGAGGGACAGAGAGAAATATAGAGAGAAATATACAGAGAGAGAGAGAGAGAGAGAGAGAGAGAAAGACAGAGAGAGAGAGAGAGAGAGAGAGATCAACACATATCCAACAATTTCATTTTAATGTCTTCACTAAGGGTGGTCTCTATTCCTCTAAGAGCAAACAAAGAAAAGTGCACTAAATAAATCCCTTAACGGGGTCTCAAACACTTTAAAGTATTTATTATACATTACTGTCCAAAAAATCTATTTTGTAACATACCTTCAATGAGGTTCTTAATGGTTTCCATTATTTTCCATTAGTGACTTTATGCATACCATGAAATTCCACCTCACTCTAATCGTACAGTTTTGTCCTGGTGTTATCAGAATAATATTAAAAACGGCAACAAAAACGACTAGGAATGCAAGATACTATTAAACTACCATTAGAGACCACTAGAAATGCATTAAAATCTATTAGGGACCACTAGGAGTAACCAATGTTTTCTGTGATGTAATGCACCATTAATACAGTTGGTCTTAATAGTTTTGTGAAAATGTCCATTAGGGAAGCAAAACACCATTAGGATCCACCAAAAAAGCATTAAAATCTGTGAGTTATTAATATCTCTAATGGTTTCCATTATACAGGATACAGCCCCTTACTGAGACTAATGGTGTCCATTGTATTCTATTAGATATTTCTGGTTACTATTAAATATTATTAAACAAAATTAGGCCTTCTTTCACAAATAGATAGCAGTCAAAATATTTAAATAAGCCAACAGAAACCATTAAAAATATAACCGTCATTACATTCTACCAGAAACACATTAAATACCATCAGGTACACATTCATAATATCTAACTAGCAGCTACATAAAAGGGCACTATCTCTGGAAAAAATGCTCATCATCATCATCATCATCATCATCATCACCCCTAACTGTAGTTAGTAAGCCTATGTTAATTTAAAATGGTTTCTGGTATAATTTTAAATGTTGTTATTATAGACAAGCATAATCTTTTTATTTATTTATTTATTTATTATTTTTGGGGTATTTCCAATTTTCTCCCGAATTTAGTCGTGGCCAATTCCTCCCCGTCACTAGGGGGCTCCACATTAAGGCTACCTCTACCACTCAGCCGGGAGGGCCGAAGACTATCACGTGTTTCCTCCGAACCGCATGACGTCAGCCGACCGCATCTTTTTGAACTGCTTGCTCACACACCGTTAGGGGCGGATTTAACACACCCGGAGGAAAGGGCTAGCCGCTCCTTCCGCATGCGCGAGCTCACAGACGCCCCTGTGCCTCCGGCTGTGAGAGGAAAACAGCATCACCCGGAGTTCGAACCAGCAATCTCCGGATGATAGGGCGAGCGCTTTACCACTGCGCCACTCGCTAACATAAAGAAATCTGACTGAAAAACAGCTTGAGCTAGCTCAAAATTACTTCTCAGGAGATGTTAAAAAGTTACACTAATACATGTTTATAGTCTTCACTGCTAACTCAAGCCAGCTAGCATCTGACCGTATTGAAAAAACATAGGTACTTTTTTTAACATTTCATTAATTTTCGTTTTAGTTTTCGTATTTATTTTTGAATTTAGTCAGAGCTAATTCCTATTAGGGCAGTCCCCCATCAAGTCTACTACTACAAGTCAGGGAGGGCCGAAGACTGTCACATGTTTTCTCCGAGCCACGTGCCGCCAGCCAACCGCACCACTGGGAGCGGCATAACAACTCGGAGGACAGCGCTATCCACTCCTTCTGCTTGCATGAGCTCACAGAGATTGGCTGTAGAGCCGCGACTGATATGAGAGCGCTAAGTGCCTCCCCTCCCACCCCTCTGAGAGAGCTCGGCCAATCAGCTCTCTCCAGGACCCCGGCTGCGAGAGGCTACAGCATCACCCGGGATTCAAATGTTGACGGGGTGAGCATTTAACAGGGTCCCAAACCTGACAGGTTTGAAGGAGGAAACATTTTTGGGAGCAAAGTAGCTAGCTAGAACACTCTAACCCTTGACTGAGCTAAAGCTTTACTGCTAGGTCTAGCTAGGTGATATAAGCAAACATGCTGATAGGGTTGATAAAACATTTTATCTAAGTATTTTGTGGGCAAAACAGTGTTGTAATTTAGTATTTAAATAATAATATTTAACTAATAAACCAGAGGTTAATTTGGTGTTAGCTGGTTAGCTGGTGACTTCTGTGAGACCCCGAATCCTGAGAGTTGAGAACAGCGATGATTCACTGGCATGATCTGATAGTGTGATGTGTTTTATTCTATATATATTTTGTATAAAGCCGATGGATGTTCAAGAAGAAATATTAGCTCAGTAATAGTCAGTATATGTTAGCTTACATCCATCCATCTAGGAGCCTCCGTAGTCCAACTAGGACCTCATGGAGGCCAGTGGTGACCATTGTACTTATTACCATTTTTCTGACCGTGGTAGGACCTCCAGTCAACATTCACACACTAATTAGTCTAACCATCATGTCTTTGGACTGTGGGAGGAAAGCAGAGAACCTGGATGAATCCCACCAAGCACGGGGAGATAATGCACACAGACCCCCAGGCAGGGAATCGAACCCGTACCCTGGAGGTGCAAGGCGACAGTGCTAACCACTAAGCCACTATATCTTAGCTTAAATTGGTAAGATTTGAAGGGCGCTCTCTGATAGACGGATAATAAGGCTGCACGTGCATCTGCATGTAGATTGTGTCTCTGAAAGGTACGTACTGGTTTGGTGGCTGCCGTAAGTGACTCCATTTCAGCGTGCGTCATCCACACGTTACTGGTCGACTGAAAAGACAGAAAAAAAGACATGACATTTTGATTCCTACACACAACTCGGATGAATTTAGCTTTCTGGTTTATTTAATTATGTGCTTTAGAAAACCAAACAGCAGATTAATGAAAAGAATCAATTTCACTCCGATTAAGATTTGACAAACAAGCTAAAACATATGCAGGTTTGTGTTGTGATATGTACATGCATATACATATCACATACATGTAAATATATATCACATACACATATATATGTGTGTGTGTGTGTGTGTTTCTTACAGAGCGGGTGCTGGCCGGGGCAGAGGGGCTGGTGAGCGACACCATCTCCTGGATGGCGAGGCGCAGTTTGAGGCGGTGCAGCGGGTTACTGATTCCGATCTCACGCTGGATCTCTGTGTCGGATAGATTAGCCATGATCGCGCCGCTCTTTACGTTAGCACGACACGCTGCCACGTACCATGCCGGCATGCCCACCCACAACTGAGACAGAGACAAAGAGGGAGAGAAAGATGATAAAAAGACAGCAAGGAAATAGCAAGGAAGTTAAGATACATCAAAACAATATGGTAACAAATAATACTTGGGACCAATTACAGAAAATTAACTTTTTGATAAATTTTGCACCTTGTTGGCACCTCGTTTCTTCTTTAAACTTGCATTATCTTGTTTTTCTCTTTAAAATCGTGATGTTCCTGAGAATGGCAGAACTGTTGTGACCGCGCTCCTGAAACCTGTACGTGTGTGTTTGCGTGTTAAACATTTCACATCGGACTGATTTCTCAATGAGGCTCAACGGCAAGCTCATTTTTTTTTTTAATATAATTTGAATCCTGTATGGATCCTGAAGCTGTGAGTGTCACTGTTTTAAAGTTATTAAGCTTGTTTGTTGGATTTAATCAGACTAATGTTGCTAACTGTAGCTTGTATTACCTTTTAGTAGCAGCAGATCCATTGGTCGTTTGTGGATATACTGTATTAGAGTGTTGTATTACCACGACGTCCTCTAATTCACTTGTGTAAATGATATAAACAATAATCAGTTGCTATTTAAAAAAAAAAAACTTTTTCTGCTTGTTTTGCTCCATCAGAATTTCATGTTGAAAGAGCTGCATGTTGAAAAATGGACAGGAAATGCTTAATAATGTCAAGTTTATTCTCTAAGCCGTTTCCGGTCCTGAAAAATGCACTTCTGCAAAGGGACATTCAGGAGCGATTCATTTAATGCTTCGGACACCAAAACTAAAATGGGATGCGGCTCTGAGTTGTATTTCAGCTGGAAAATCAACACACACACACACACACACACACACACACAGAGACATTTGGGGAGCTCCAAAATTTATGATAATTTGTTTAAAAAAAAAAAAGGAATATAATTTGGTGAGCTTTAAAAGGATAGATATCCAGAGCTTTTTAAATTATTCATAAGATTAACGGGATATCATTAATGTCTGTGCTTTAACATAAATTAACTGGTCTTATTGCAATTCTGCCTCCATTCGGATTCTTCTGTGGTCGCTCTATTTAAGGATCCACTCAGGCTGGTTTTCATAGCTCTATCTCGTCTCATAGCATGTTTCATGGCGCAGCATGCTAACAGTCCATTTGTGCAACTGACCCAATTAATATTCGTGTCTGTCTTTCTAGAGTGGAAACGACATATAAAATCTGATCACGTCTCGACTGTACACGTGTAATCCATCACTCAGGACGCACGTTATTTTGAGGTCCACAGAGTTCTTAGCTCTCTATACTGACACCTAGTGGCTCGGCCATGTCGGAATGGCTACACATCGCCCCCTGGTGTTGTACAGACACTGCAGGCTATACAGGAAGGATGTAAAGAATAATTATATGTAAATAAAAATAGACCAAACCTCCAGCCAGGACACCACGGTGGGGCCGTCCCAGGAGGCAAAGGGAAGGCCCTGACGACACGCCTCCTCCAACAGCTCGTGTCTGAAAGAATGAGGGAGACACACTGAGGTTAATGAAATGAAACATGAGCATGAACCACACCGAGATACACTACAGAGAGGACAAGAGGGGGAAACAACTGGACAGAAATAGTTGCAAATTTGGTACTCTTTTATATACTAACAAAAACTTCTTGTACGTATAGGGGGAAAACATGAGTCACACTTTTTATCCATTTCTAGACACAATTACATGCTGATTATATACTATACTGTATATTAAACACTTTTCTTTCTTTTTTAACTGACAATTTTTTTTTTAAACAAATCAACATTTCTCTTTACTAGCTAGCTTTAATTAGCTACAGCTTCCCATTTTCCTGCCTTTCTTGGTTTAAAAAATGTCACCATTTTGCAGCCCCGACATCACTGCCCTGGAAACCTCCACTATGAGGTGTATAGTAAAGTATGAATGCAGATTGATTTGAGACACAGAACATAGTGGAGGAGAAGACAGAGGAGTGTACTTCTTCTTGCTGCGGCGGTCCTTGTCCACAGGTCCGGCCATCTTGGTGAGACCGAGCGGATCGACGGAGCCCAGATCATCAGAGGGAGTGGAAGCTGGAACAGAAAACGAAGCGAGAAATTTAACTTGGTGTTAAAAGTGGAGTTATGTGGACTCTGGAATAACTTAACGTTTATAAATGTCCTGGTTTCATATTTGTCCACTAATGTTTCCATAATTCATATAGCGATCGCTTTGATCTCTGCCTATAGTGATCTTGTCCCTTTGTGCCATATAGTCACCTGTCTCTCATGTCTCCATCCCTTATATACTTGTCTATCATGTCTTTGTTTTTAGTGCCATGTCTGTCAGGTCTTTTATCCTATATTTGTCTCTACCCTTGATGTACAGGTACTCCATGTCCCTGTCTTTCATGTCTTACCATTTATATCTTTTCATGGTCTTTTCGTTTTCTACCCTTCATGTACCCCTTTATATTTTGGTCCCCTATGCCCTTGTCTTAAGTCTCTGCCCATCGTGTCCCTGTCCTTTACATCCGTGTCTCTTATGTCTCAGCCAGAGGTGGAATGTAAATGAGTACCTTTACTCTGTTACTGTACTTTGGTACATATTTCACGTATCTGTACTTTACGTGAGTAGTTTTATTAGAGGATACTTTTTACTTTTTACTCTGCTCAAATGTACAGCAAACATCAGTACTTTTACTTCACTACATTTCTGCGCGGCATTGAGTTACCTAATTGGTGTGTAGTATTAGAATGTCTACTTTTACTTAAGTGAAGGATTTGTATACTTTGCCCAACACTGATCTCAGCCTTCCATATCCATATCCCTTGTCCCTGTCCTGTCCCTGACTCACCCAAAGAGGCGGACTCGCGGCCAGGCTGTCCCATGCGTCCCTTCTCCTTCTTTCCAAAAAGGCGGCCGATGGAAGACTTGATGCTTTTCTTTTTGCTGGCCTTGTGGAGGGAATCCTGACTGCTGTTAGAGCTGCTCCCGTCTGCCGAGAGACTGCAGGGACAAGAGACAGGAGACTTCTTTTAAATAATATGCGGATTAGGGATGAGTCTCAAGTTTAACTAGACGTGTTTGCTAATGCAAAACTAACTAGTGTTTGAATACAAGTGGAGCTACGACTATGTAATAAAGATCAGGTTTTTAATCAAAGCGTTTCTCTCCCTGACCTGCGGAACTCGCGGCTGTCGTCCAGCATGGCTCCGGGGTGGGTGTGGCTCATTCTGTCCAATCGGAGGGCACGTGGGGTGGGTGGAGGGGTGGAGTCCAACAGAGCCAGGGACCTATCGTCTTCCTTGTTGTTCTGAGAAACAAAATGAATTTAAGCAGAAAGTTATCTATAGCTAGCACCATATTAGTGATCAAACATTTAACATATTTTCTACGGATTAATATCTAAGATAAATAAATAAAAAGAAATTGAGGATTTTCACGCCATTGTAGAATGTATCAGGTAATTTTTTACTACAGCACCCCTTCGAGGTGTAGCCTAATTTCTGACTGTTAGCTTTACCGTAATTATACGTTAAGATCTAAAATACTAAGACGTTGTAAGTCTCTTGATGTTGAGCCTAAAATTATTGTTGCTTAATTTGTAATAAAAATATATTTGTAACGCAGACCTGAGCCAGAACTTACAACTCGTTTCTCGAGTACAAAGATAACGTCTTAGTCTCATTGACAATTTCTTTGCTACCTGTCTGTCAGTCTCGCGTGCCGGAGAGTGGGGCAGGCGTGGAGTGGAGTGACCCGAGCTAGGTGGAGAGGGCGACGCCAATGTGGAGGAGGTGAGGGATGGGGTAATAAAGGTCCTGCCACTGGCGTCTCTTCCCAAAGAGGATGGCGGAACCAGAGGTCCGTCTAGAGCCACGCTGCTCACGCGGCTCTCAATTTCCTCAGCCCTCAGCTCCGTGTTCTCCTTCTCCTCCTGAATCAACCTGAGACACAGAGATGGGATTAATTCTACATTGGCAAATCTCAGATGTGGAAAGCATGTGAGAAATAGAACTTAGGAACCTCAGAGTCGGTGAAGAAGAGCCACAGGGACTCTGATTTGATCCTTTAGACACAGTGGGTAATGATGTGCTACCTTTATCTCAACAATGCAAAAACAAGTCAGTGAAAACTTCAGGATAAACCTTTATGGATCTGTTGTTGTTGCTCTTCTGGCTGTTTATAAAACTGTTCCTGGTTTCAATCAGTTTGAGCTCCTTCTCTAATCCATAAAGCTAAATATGTTTTGCGTGAGTGAAGCTGAAGCTCACTTGATCTCCTTGTTGATGGCTTCCAGCTGTTCCTGAAGCATGATGGCCAGCGTCTGGACGTCCGTCTGTCCGCTGGGAGAAAGCAGCTCAGAACCGAAGAGCGTCTCACGATCCTCTTCATCATCGGAGCATCCGCCCTCGACTCCGCCCTCGAAACCCGGTCCGAGCACCGTGCCGCTCTCCCATTCGCCGTACTGCAGAAGACAGGAGAGGTTTAGTGATCTGATCTCAGATAAACAATGCGACAAGGCAATGAAAGCAAACTGAAGCTCCTCACCTTGCTGGCGTCCTCTCTGGCTCCGCCCCAGCGTCCACGGTGGGTCCTCCTGACCACGCCCCCTGAGCCTGTACTTCCATAGTGATCCAGGTGAGTGGTGGAGCCAGCAGGTAGAGAACCGCCTCCCTGGGAGTACCTGAGCTCCAGAGCACTGCCAGGAAGAGAACTGTTGTGGAGAACCGAGAACCATGAGCACTCAGGAACTAAACTAAAGCTCACGAAAATACATTTTCTTCACAGGCTCCTGACAGGTGTCATTCCATAGGCAATTCATCATGTGTAAATGTAACTCTCCTATTTTAAACCCTTCCTGTTTCACATAATTAATAATCATATTCATTTATACCTGCAGAGTAGAACCATAAGCCAGAACAGTCCATTATAAAGGTGAGAAATGGTGAAATCCTTACCATTTCCACAAGATGTCATGTTAGGACTAGCTCATTTAAAACACCAATGAGGAAGATCAAGGGGGAGGAGGAGCTTACCGGGAGTAGGAGGAGCCAGACCTGCCCCTCAACTGATCCAGTTCCAGCTGCAGCCTCTCCAACTCTGCAATCAGCTGATCCTGAGAGAGACAGAGAGAGAGAGAGAGAGAATTAAAGGGGATGGAAATGGAATAAAAGCAAGGAAAGACAAGAAAGAAAGGAGGGGAATTGGAGGGATAGGGGATGAAAAATGTAAAAGAAAATAAAATAAAAGATGAGACAAGTGGAGGAGCCAAAGGAAAGTATAGAGTTGTACAGGTGTGTGCAAATGTCTCCTGATGTGTGCTAGTGTGTTTTGAAGTGCGTGGGTGAGTACTGATGTGTGCAGATGTGTATTGAAGTGTACAGGTGTGTATTAATATATGCAGGTATGCACACAGATGTACAGTAGTCCACTCGTGTGTACAGCTGTCTATTGATGTGTGCAGGTAAGTACTGATACATATAGACAGGGAGTTGACACGTGTATGTGTGTACTGGTGTGTGTGTTGTATAGACCTGTGATGGTGTGTATTAACATATGCAGATGTGGATTTGCCGTGTACAGCTGTGTTCTGATCTGTCCAGATATACAATTACCTGTGGTCCTAAACATCTGTGTAATGCAGGTGTGTGAATTAAAGAAGGTACGTGTGTATTGATCTGTTGTAGTGTGTATTGATCTGGATTGGTGTGTATTCATGTCTGCAGGTGTGTATTGATATATGTAGGGGTGTATTGATTTATGCATGTGTGCAATGCGTAAGATGTGTATTGATTGCAAAGTGCAGATGTGTAGTGATGTGTGGAGGTGTGTATTGATGTATGGAAATGTGTATTGATGTGTGTAAGTGTGTATTGATCTGTGGAGATGTGTATTGATCTGTGGAGGTGTGTGTTGATGTATGGAAATGTGTATTGATGTGTTGAAGTGTGTGTTGATGTGTGGAGGTGTGTATTGATCTGTGGAGGTGTGTGTTGATCTGTGGAGGTGTGTATTGATCTGTGGAGGTGTGTGTTGATCTGTGGAGGTGTGTATTGATCTGTGGAGGTGTGTGTTG
>JAQQZS010000008.1:1588591-1601837 GCA_030068045.1 Platyallabes tihoni | reverse complement strand
AATGGCACTTAGTTATTAACCTAGTTAACCCAGTGTAAGTATGTATCCAGTGATGTAAACTTTAAAGCACTTTTTGTCAGTCGCTCTGGATAAGAGCGTCTGCCAAATGCCTAAATGTAAATGTAAATGGAGACGTTTCGTCTCTGGTCTGACCGGAGCGTTGACTTTGGGATGCTGGCGGTGTTTCTCCTTCATCTCCTCCAGCCTCTTCTCCTCCCTCTCCCTCTTCTCCAGGTCCAGGCTCTTCAGGTACTCCCTCCTCTCGTGCTCCTTCAGCATCTCGTAACGCTTGAACTCCTCGTGGCGCTCCACATCGTAATTCTCCAGGTCTTTAGTAGCCTGTCACAAACAGACACATTCGAGTAAGAGTACAGGTAGTGCCCGACTTACAAACATTCAAGTTACGAATTACCACAGATGCGAACAAATCGCAGAAGTAGTGCACGTGTATTGTACAAACAATAGCCACTACAGTCCGGTATATCGTGTGTGTGTGTATGTGCGTGTGTGCAAGAAATGAGTCGGCGTCACCGGTTACAATAAATCAGTCCGGGAGCACGATGATAGAAAATGTCTGTCCTGTAAATCTGTCCTGATGGTGGTGAATAATAATTTCGGAAAATCCTCAACGAAAACAGAGTTCACAGTCCAATACAGTGGAAAACAGCTCTGAGACAAAATGGCATCTGTGATTCACGATTTAAAGGCGCAGGACAACAGTTACATTAGACGTGTGAGATTCATTTCCTTAGGCGTACAAGACTCAGTTTGTCGGACTTAAGAACAAATCCGACTTATGAACATGCTCCCGGAACAGAACTTGTTCATAAATCGGGGACTACGTGTATAGTTAAGCTTAATCTAACCAAATCTGAGATGAAGCTCCTCGTGTGAAGAGATCTCATGTGATGCCAGAGTGCCACTCATTTTTACATTCATCTCAAGAACGAGAGAAGATCCTGCTAGAGGAATAGAGGAGAAAACTATCTGGTTACTTCAACACCTGCTTGATTGACAGGTGAACTGAATCTGGAGAAGGACTTCATGCTAGAGATGATGAAAGCAAAATAAAAAGAAATAAAGAGGAGGAGGATGGAACATAATTTCACAGTAGACTGTTGAGAAAGAAAAAACGGAAGAGACAGAGAACCTGAAAACAACCGTGGAAGAGTTTAGGGAAAAAGCAGACAAGGAAGAACCAAAAACAAAGGAGCAGCTTGAAAAAAAAAAAAAAAAGTGCTTTCCTCTAGAGTGGTTCCATAAACTCAACATCGAGATGGAGAAGAAGCAAGACAGACCTCGAGACAAGCGAGGACAGAGAAGTGCAGGCGAGAAACGAGGCTGTGAATATGGAGGAGGAAAGGAAGGAACTGGAGAGAAGTTTTCAGGCCGAAGAGCACAGGATGATGAGCTTGTTGAACAGAGGAAGAACATGGAGGAGATAAACAAGCTCAAGAAGAGAAATAAATAAAAAAAAAAAAACTCTGAGAATTCATGGAAAGGAGAAGAGACTTTCAGAACGATAACGAGAGGTTGGTGATGAAGGCAAGGAAGGAGACGGTTGAAACAAAATGTATTGCAGAGGTGAGGTCAATGTCGCTGGACAAGAAGGCAGAGGAGATGGAGAACCTGAAAAGAACCATTAAGGAGCTCAAGGGTGAAGCGAGAGCACAAGACTATTGAAAAGCTCAAAGAAACTTGAAGGAGGCTGAAACAGGAAAAGATCCAGGAGAGACAGTGATGGAAGACATGGAGACTGAGAAGACGAGAGAGATAGAGAGATAACAGGATGTAACAGAGCGTTGAAGAGGATGAGGGAGGCTGAAGAATCTGTGGAACACCAAGAAAGTTAACAAAGAGAGCCGACACTCCAGTTCAGAGGATACACCAGTGGATTGAGCCTCGGCGCTACGGGAGGGTTTAACTCAAGTTCCTGAGCAGAACAGTTATTGATTAGCGAGCTTTATCAAAGATGAGAATTGAGGAATTATAAATAAATGGAATTTTCTTTAAATGTACAGACACGCCCACTTTACAGTTTTATTATATGTATAGATAAAACCCTATTTTATACACGAGACCTTGCATCGTGTCTCTGCTGCTTTCCGCCTCAAGATCTTACAGCAGGCACGAAGCCTCAGTCTGGTCTTGCGTGAAGGTTTGGCGACCCGGGCTAAATAGCGCGCGGCGGCGTGACGGAGCTCACCGTAGCGATGAGCAGCTCCAGGTCTCGGGCCTCGAACGTGTTCTGATTGTGGGGGTCCAGATGCTCGAACTGCTTCAGTAACGACGCGTGATCCATCTGAACACCTGAAACAGAAACAAACACAACATGGTGTGTGGCCAAAATATTAGAAACACGTACTGTAACACACACACACACACACACACACACACGGCTCTTACTCTGCATGTTGGTGCTGTCCAGTTTGGCCTTGAGCAGCATCCTGAGGCGAGACACTTCCTGTCTCTTCAGCTCGTCCAGCCGAGTACGGACATGGTGACCCACCAGATCCAGCTCCTTACTGAGGCGTCCGTTCTGGCATAAAACACACACACACACACGTCACAAACACCACCATCACCATAGACATGAACAGCAGCTTCTTTAAATGTTTGCTAAATGCTGATTGGTTGATTGAGGTTGTGTTATTTATTTATTTTTTTTAACTCAGTCTTTATTAGAATTTCAATTGAAACCTAGCGTGAAGATTAAGCGCACGACCCATCAGCGCTGAGACCAGACGACCAGTGTTTAAGTGTCTTTAAGTTTGTGAAGACACGCCACAGACGGCACAACTCGGTCAAATCAGGTCAAATGGAAGTGGGTGGGGCTTAATGGTTCAGCGAAATAGCAAAGGTGTCATGATTTAGTGACCTCAAGACGAAAGAGCTCACGGGCTACAAGGAAAAAGAGAAAAAAGGAGAAGAATTGAGAAGAACTGAAAAAGGAAAAAAAAAAAGGCAGGAGAAAGACAGAGCAAATATAAAGAGGGAGAGAAATACAGAGAAAAGGGAAAATAAGAGAAAGAAGTGGACAGAAAGAATGAGTCAGTGAGAGGGGAGACAGGGACAGAGACAAAAATCAAGAGAGAGAAAAGAGCGGGACAAAGAGGGGGAGAGAGAGAGAGAGAGAGAGAGAGAGAGAGAGAGAGTGAAACAGAATGGAAGAGAAAAGGGAAAAAAGGAACAAGACATAAGGAAACTAAGATACAAGCAAGAGAAAGACTGTGTGTGTGTGTGTGTTACTTTAATATCCTCGGAGTTTGCGCTCTGCAGTTTCTCTCTGAAGTGAGGATCCGTCTCCAGAACCTCGATCACCTCCCGCAGATAACGATCATAATACAGCCCTGTGTCCTACAACACACACACACACACACACACACACACACCTGGTCAGTTCCAGCATAAGTAACACACTGTGCTAACGCGAGTGCAGATCTGTGTGTGAAACGTTCGTACCAGGTTTTCCTCGGCTTTCGGGTCCTGTGCAGGAGGACCGCCGCGCTCTATGGGCACCGACCACGCCCGCAGACAGACGGACAGGAGCAGCAGCCAGACGCCGACGCCCACCATACTCCTGTAACAACAAGTTTATTTATTTATCTTCAGGAAGAGCCGCTGAGTGAATCCCGAGTGGATCTCTGAACCCAGGACAGTCGGGTCCGACACTGAAACCGTATCGCTGGTTTACACTCGCGTGTTTGTGTAAACGTTTATTCATCACTCAATAGGTTTTTCTCTATTATTATTATTATTATTATTATTCATATGAGGATGTGTGTGTCACTGGCTACAATGACAAAGAGAAAAAAACAAATGGAGCTCAGTAACAATGTAGCTTTGAGTTTAATTTAATTTAAAGTTTAACATTTAACTCTTGTATTTGAAGTCAGTTTGTAGTTTAAATGCGGCGCTTGGAGAAAACTAATGTTATAAGGAACGAGCTACATTTAATTACTCACGGTCAATTCAGGTTTGAAGCTGTTGAATAAAGTTAAGATATAAAACTTGTAAGTTAGGATTAAACTTTTTCTTTTCTTTTTTTTTTTTAAAAGGTTTTTGTAATAGAATCAGAGAAAAATATGTAATATAGAATCGGAATATTTATAAAAATATGATACAGACTCGCAATATAATTCGAATCAGCACGAGGTATCATATATATGATATGATATCGGGAGGTGACTGGTGAATCCTGTCCCTAATAACGATCCATATTCATATACAGTGTATAGAAAAAGTTTACACACCGCTGTTTGAAAAATTGCTGATTTTTTGTGATGGAATAAAGACATCAAACAAACGAAAAAGTCACCCGAACCCATAATTACACAACACGAAATAAAAAAATACATCAGGAGCAAATCACGATAAATAAATTTAACAATAACAACAAAAAAAAAAAGTTAACACCTGGAATGAACAAAGAAATAAATAATTAATCTCAGAATCACTGCTAGGAATCATGCTCAGATTAATCTTAAAAAAAGAAAGAAAAAAAAAAGGTAAAATCACATTCGTTAGAAATGACCTAATGAAACCGATGCTATAAGGAACGAGCTATGTTTCATTACGAATTATAGATTTTGAAGTTCTTAAAATTGTGACAAAATCGATTAAATTGTAACATTTATAGAATCCCATTTCTAATTGAGTCGGCACGGAGATGATCATATCGTATCGGATTCCCGTCACTACTCCTAATCAGATAGGACACCTGCAGATCTCTCCTACGTTCTGATGGAGATAGGAGTGGTGTCCTAGTTTAAGAATGTTGATAAAGTGCTCTTACTCCTGAGATTAGGATGAAAGCTGCGTCACTCTGAGAATTCTTCGCCACCTAGGAGTGATTTCCTACTCTGAGACGCTTTAGTAAACATGGGCCACAACAACAACACTGAAGCCTCTACAAAGATTTTCCTCTTTATTCTCACTTGTGATTTATTATTTATTTATATAAATCCATGTCAGAATTGGACCAGTCTGATCAGGATCTTAATAATAAACACTGAACCCTGAGTATAAACTCACCTGTGCTGCAGCTGAACCGGATCAAAACGCTGTCAATTCCGTTTTCCCTCTTTTCTAGAATCTCCTCGAAGATTTCTTCAGACAAACCTATCAGTCAGAGCAGATATTAAAATAGTAAACACATGACGATATTAACATCCAGCTCCAGACCCTCTGTAACCTCATCCTCTTCCCAAAATAACCACAAACATTACCGGCAGCTCATGTTACTGTCCAAAGCTTTAATATCGTTTTCTGTTTTAACTCACCCTCAGTGTGTGTGTGTGTGTGTGTGTGTGTTTGTTTTACAGAGTTTTAACACACCTCCCTGTCGTCCAGGAACAAACACGCGTCTCTCTGCACTTATTGTGCTTAAAAAAACAAATAACGGTCCCACACTGATTGCGTCATCAACACGCGACGCGCCTAATTCCCGTGTTTTTCGTCTATTACTATAAATATAACATCCATATTTTCACCTAGTCGTAATGATTTACGTTTTAAATGACATTCGGTCATCGGTATATTGTGTAGAGGATTGTGGTTAAAGTTTGATTATCTAGAATAATCCGCGGTTCCGGTTAAGACTTAGCATAGCAAGCGTTAGCATGTCGCTAATCAGTGCAAAAACAAATTTAATAATAATTTGCACTTAAAAATGGCAAGATGTATAATCTGAAATGGCTTTGATGCGTCTTAGAAAATATTTTTAATGATTTAACTTTTAATTTATAGATTTAACTTAAATAAATAAATAAATTAATTAATTTAAAACATTTCCGGGGTATCGAGGTAACGGGTTTACACATGGAATACCCGGATGAGGCGGCGGGATTTGATTCGTCCACTTACTGCACTAAGCACTATATAGTAGTTCTATAGGAACTGTTAGATAAAAAAGAAAGAAAGAAAAATCTTAATTCTACAATTTATTACAAGTTTATTTAATTTGATAAAAAATATGATTTTATAGGTTTAGGCTTCACAAAAAGTTAACACAATTCATGCACAATAATTAACATTTCCATTTAACTCTGTTTTAAAAACAAACCTAAAACTATCTTCATCAAACAATAAAATACAAAATACAGCAGAATGTTAAATAACTTTTTTTATTATTTTTTTTTTTGAAAAATATACCTTTCACATTTTTACCCAACATTGTGCTACACAGTGAAAAAACAGATACCAATAAATAAGAAATAAAATAAACATACCACACATAATAAATAAATAATAAAGATAATTAATAAATTAACTAGTATTAGGTAGATAAATTCATTCGAGAAAAATTGCACACGACATTAATTAAAAAAAATACATCAGGTTAGACCAAAAAAGAACAAATCACCATAAATACATTTAACAGAAAGTGAACACCTGGAATGAACGAAGAAATAATTAAATAAATAAATAAATAAATAAAATCATAAGAAATGTTTTCATGCAGCATTTAGAAGTTTACATCAGTTTTACTGATGATGAAGAAGAGGAAGACTGCAGACGTGCGCTTTGTGATTCTGTTTAGTTTTAAAAGTCTATCTCTCTCAGGTCGGTCGGCGTGCTCGATCTCTCGTCCTCCATCCCTCCGTTCTTCTCGTCCGCCTCGTCCTGCTCGTGGCTGTTCCTCAGTCGTTCCCTGAGAGCGTCGTCGATCAGCTCGCTGTAGCACTGCAGCACGGCCTGAGGAAGGAGACTCCAGTTACAGCCTGATGCTTTAATGTTCTTATTTAGTTTCTTATATTAACTACCTACTGAAGTTTTGAAAATTACCTTGTTAGGTCAGCTAGCTAGCTAGGCAGGTTTTTTACAAGTTATAAATTAAATATAAATTGGATAGGTTTTGTAAAAATGCTCGTTAAATTAAAGAGATGGCTTTGAAAAAAAACTAGCTGGCTAATAAAAACATTTTACAAGTAAACTAGTTAAACTAGCTAGTTATGTTTTGCAAATTAGCTTGCTACATTAATTTAACAACCTAACACACAAAACTTCACATATTCAGTTTCATTGAATTACAGTAGCTAGCTAGTCAGGATTTTCTAAATTAGCACTTTTAAATAGTTAGTTAAAAAAAAACTTGCTGAGGATCGCTAATTAAATGTAGAAATCTATGATAGCTTGTTAAATTAGCTAGGTAGATAAGTTTTATAATTATAGTTGATAGATTATTTGATTTAAACTAGTTAGTTGATTTTTGTAAATTATTTCTTTGAATTAGTTAGCTATTCGTGCTATGTAAATTACTTCATTAAATTGGCTAGCCTGGAAAGTTATGTAAAGTTGTTTGGTAAATCAGCTACCAACTTAAGATTTACAAATCATATTGTTACATGACCTAAGTTCTTATATATTTCAAATTAGCTTGTTAAATGAGCTAGCACTTTATATATATAAAAAAAAAAAAAAAAACTTGTTAATTTAGCAAGCTCGTTACATGTTAACTGTGTCACCAAAGCGCCTTGGCATTTATTTAATAACATTTATTACGCTTTAGAGAAGCAGTGGGTCGAATTCTAAGTTTGTGATAAACGGAATGTTTCCTTCTGACAGTTTACTGGCGAGTCATGAAGGATGAACTTTGCTCTAAACTGCAGGTTTTGTAAATGTCAATTATCTTTTACTTTCACTCCAGTAGATTTTTTTTCAAGAATCTGACACAGTACCTGTTCTTTATCTTCATTCCATCTACACACACAGACTAAACCCCGCCCACTCACCGGGTCACTGCGACACAGCGTAGCCAGCGTCCAGCTCATGTGACTTATCTCCAGCCTCCTCTTGGCCTCCAGGCCCCGGAGAGCGGAGTTGAGGGCGGCGGCGGCCACCAGGGATGGACGAGTTCCCAGGAAGCGAGAGTCGCACACACACATGGCGGCCAGCGTGTCCCCGTGGCGTCTGAGCGTGGAGATGAAGTCGGCGGCGTCCTCGCTGTCCCCCATCAGCTCCTCCAAACACCACAGGAAGTGAGGGATGAAGTCCTGAGGGGTGACGCCGGCCACGTCCCAGCGCAGGGTTCCCAACACGACCCGCTCCATTTCCTGTCCAAGACAAGACAAGAGCGTCTCACACACAGATACACACACATGCACACACACATAACAACCTAAGAACCTTTCGTTGAGCCCTTAAAGAACTGCAGTACAGTATGTGTTTGTACAGTTTGTAGATGTGTGTGTATGTGAGTGTACAGTGTGTGTACAATGTGTGTATGTGTGTACACTGAGTCTACATCTTCACTTTATTCGATTCCTGAGACTCACACGCAGGTTGGACGAGAGGAACTCGTACTCCGCTGAAGCACACAGGGCGTCCGCCGCGACCGTCTCGCTCTCCGTTAGTTTGGACGCCACGAGGATGCAGGCGGCGGCGAGACACGTCGGGGACACCGGCAGGGACAGTGTGGCCGCCAAGTAACGATCGAGCAGAGAGACGGCGAGAGGAAACACGGCCTCGTCACAGCCGCAATCACAGCAGACCTGCGGAGCCGAGAGGAGGGAAGCGTTCTTCATAAATAAACTACAGAGATAAAGTTTAAACACACTGTGAATGATATTTAACAAAGCAAGATAACTTGTTCTTCCACACCGAACTCATCAAACCATGTCTTTATACCCCTGGCTTTGTGCATTGGGGCTCAGTCATGTTGGAATAGAAAAAGGCCTTCAACAAACTGTTGCCACAAAGTTGGAAGTGTAACATTGTCCAAGATGTCTCGGGATGCTGAAGCTTTACGATTGTCCTTCACTGGGGATAAGGGACCTAACTGAAACACCTGAATTCAATAATTAACAGGCCAAATACTTTTGTCTATATAGTCTCTGTCTCTCTCTCTGTCTCAGTATTCCATCATTACGTGCACGGTTTACAGCTCAATGATGTCATGTGATGATCAGCAGTTAGCGATAAGATTTATTGTTTCAAATAATTTAAATACATCAAGATTAAGAAAAGGAAGTAATGTGGTTTTTAAGTATATTTGTCACTTTTGTAATTAGGAAATTATTCAACCAATATAGCAGTAATAATAATAATATTTAATAAGTTCAAGGTGAAATGGTTTATGTACTTAGGTTCAATGTCTGTTATAGTATGTTCTTTTAATTCTTTTTAATAATTATACTGTAAGACAACATCAGGCAGCACGGTGGTGTAGTGGTTAGCACTGTCGCCTTGCACCTCCAGGGTCCGGGGCTGTGTGTATGGAGTTTGCATGTTCTCCCTGTGATTGGTGGGTTTCCTCCGGGTACTCCGGTTTCCTCCCACAGTCCAAAGACATGCAGGTTAGGCTAATTGGTGTTCCCAAATTGCCCGTAGTGTGTGTGTGTGCCTTGTAATTAAATTCTAGGCTCAGTACAGGATACTCTTGGCAAACACGGAAAACAAATTCACCCTTAGAATTTTAAATGTTAAAACCATTTTTATATCTAAATGTTGGTTTTTATTTTTAAGTTATTTTTTTTTATTTTCCTGTGGCTTTCAACTCACATTTTGATAGTTTTTCTTTTTAAGGTTTATTTCTTTTAACTTCTGAACAGTTCTGAATCAGTTGCTACTGTGTGAATAAACAAACAAACAAACAAATACAGAGGAAAAAAACTGAGAAAGCTTTGACTGCACTCTATTCTTCTTCTTATTATTATTATTTTTATTATTATGGATAAGTCTAGTTCAAGACGTCTACCTCGAGTGTCCACTTGGCGAGCTCCTCCCTGCGTTTGGGTTCTCTCTGGACGAGGGAGACGTAGAGCGAAGACGGGACGTATCTCTCCTCCGAGTGCAGCAGCCTCTCGATGACCCTGAGCCCTGATGCATTGGGGTCGAAGGACGCTCGGACCGACATCCCGGATGTGTTCGATTCCTCCTCACACCAGAGAGAGATGGACATCTCTGCTGTGTCTGCACCGTGAATTGAAGTGTGTGTGTGAAGCTGTCTTTTTATACCCTCGGTGAGGAGAGAGACGGCACAATGCCATTGGGATAACAATGGCATCAACAGGTGGAGAGAATAGAGAGAGAGAAGGAGGGAGGGAGAAAGAGAGAAGGAGGGAGTGGCGCTGAGGGACCAGGCAACAGCTTGTCTCTGACACTGAGAGAAGAAAAGCAAAAAGAAATAGGGAGGTCATCTCCAAACCCTGACAATGGGAATGAGTAATGAAGCGAGACAATGTTTGTTGACACGGAGAACAAGACGGCTGCGGGTTACACATGAATATTTCATCACAGGGAAACTTTTATTCATCTGGAACAGAGCACTGGGCCGATCGAAAATCTTTGCCCTTCAGATAATAAATCTGTATCTGTAAATCTGTAAATATTCGATGGATGCGGAAGGTGAGAACGTTGAACCCGAGGACAGGTACGGAGATGTCAGTGGGGTGCCAATACTTTTAGAAAAATCCTCAAGGTTTGTAGAAGGAGATAAATTGCACTCATTCTAATACGTTACTTTATTGTTTCTTTAGTAATCGTTTGTTCATGAGGGCTCCTTTTTCAGAACTTGAAGAGCAACATTGTTTCACTGGTTTACTGTTTAAATCTAGAACTCGGCAGAAGTTCGACTCTTTAGGACCGAGCTCTGAATTAGAATTTTAAGGGTTCCCCAAGAAAGACAAATGAGAACTACAATGCAGTAAAACTCACTAAACAGGGGTTCTTTAGGGGGGATTTGTTAATAAATTTATGATTTTTGATTAAGAACCCTTTCTTTTAGGAAAACACTGAATCGTAGTTTTCTACATAGATCCTTAAAAAATGTTTTTTAAAAAGGTTCTGAATTTTCTGTCCTCCCTTTGATTAGATAGAAGCATTCAGTATATTCTTAAAAAGGAAGGCATGAAGAAGGAATGGTTCTAAGACGTTACTACTGTATGGTTTCCCCGAAAAAACTATGTGAGTCCCATTTACACTCTTCTGATAAAGTGTAAGCTATTGAATTGGATTCCAAAGCTTGATTAGTTGATTAATTAAAGGTTTTACTTTATACAAAGGATTCTAATAGATAATAAACTTCTTCTGTTAGTGAAACACCTTGTTGTTGTGTGTTAAGTTTTCTTAACAAAAATAATTCTAGGGTTCCACCATTTACATACATTTGGCAAATGCACTTATCCAGAGTGACAGATCTCATTATACATCTAAGCAGTTGAGGGTTGAAAGCCTCGCTCAAGGGTCCAACAAGGGAACTTGGTGAGTTTGAACCTGGGACCTTCCAGACCATAGTCCAATGCCTTAACCACGGAGCTACTGCTGCCCTCCAAAAGGGGAATTAAATATGGGAAATGGGTTCTTGAATGGTTCCATAAGCATTCACTGGAAGAGTTCTTAGCTTCCGTTCTCCCCGTGCTTGGTGGGTTTCCTCATACGCAAAAGACATGCAGATTGGGCTAATTGATGTTCCCAAATTGCCTGTAGTGTGTGAGTGTGTGTATGTGTGTGTGCCCTGTGATGGATTGGGTCCCTGTTGAGGGTGTACCCCGCCCGTGCCCTGAGTCTCCTGGGATAGGCTCCAGGCCCCCCTAAATACAGGATAAAGTGGTATAGACCATGTGTGAGTGTGTGAGTGAGTGAGTGAGTGAGTGAGTTCTTCCAAAAAGGATTCTATTTATTCAATAAAGCAACATTTTCTGAAACACACTCAGGTGTGGGTTTTATATAGATTTTTTTTTAATTGAACTTTTCCCCAAAAGAAACAAAGTTTTTTAAAACATTCAAATGCAGAGTTTCAAATGTACTGTATTATGAAAGGGTTAATTTTCGGATGCTCAGAACCCTTTAAATAGAACCTCGGTTTTAGCGACATACTTTGCCATCCACATTCTAGGCATTAAGACAGGTTTGGATAATTACGGACTCTCCACCTTCTAAACTGGACCGGATAAATAAACGTTCTATAAATACAGAAACCTTGAAGGACAAACTTACCCCAGGAATCTACTGTATTTGCATTTTAACCTGAGTGTGTGAACAAAACTGAACTCTTATAAAAAAAAAAAAAAATGGAACTTTCAAGGGTTCTTCAGTTGGCTTTCTTGAGGAAATGGGCTGACTTTTCTTTGGGGGGATGGGTTCTCTATCAGAATAATTGGATTCATTAAGGGTTCTCCATCTCTAAAAGGGTTCTCCTTCTTCGATTGAGTTTAAGGTTGCTTGAAGAACCTTACTTGAGGGTTACTTGGAGAGTACTTGGAGAGGCTAAGCATCTCCATGGTGGAAGTGCAGAAGGGGTTCGTGTTTAAAGTGTATGCTGTGCAGAACCTTTGAAAGATGCTGAGCCTTCTAAGAGAACCATAGATGTTGATGGATCAGAGAGATGAGAGAGGATTGGAGTGAGGGCTGGACTAAGGTTGGGAACGAGGATTGGAATGAGGTTTGGAGCGAGGGCTGGACTGAGGATTAGACTGAGGATTAGACTGAGGATTGGAGCAAGGTGGTAAATAATTTATCATTACAGAAAGTTTACAGCCTAAACACAGCAAAGCAACAGATGGAAGGGGATTTGGGTAATGTGAGCGAACAATGCGGCAGATTGGGGAATGACAGTATTGTTGGCCATAGTGTGTGTGTGTGTGTGTGTGTGTTGTGACTTTTGTTTTCACTCATGAAAAAAGTCGCTCACGTGCCACCTTGTGTCTCGCCCCTTTTTACGGTGGAATCTCATTGTCAAACAACAAGTATCCCATTACCACACACACACACACACACACACACACACACTCTGCCCCTCCCAGTGGCCCCAGGGAAATCTGGTGTCCCGTTTAAAGACCCATGGCTGCCTTGGAGAGGGACAGCCGAGGTGTGTGTAACAGACAGTGGAGCTCTGAGTCTCAATGAACCGCATTGTCTCCTTTTACAAATCAGTGTCAGACACCATTGCCTGGCCTTCTGCTACACACACACACACACATACAGACACACACTCTTACAGGTAGCCTGAGAAGTGCTTTCACCCCAATAATTCATTATAAAAAACATTGTGCACTCTGATGCTCGATCTAATGTGTTATCGCTGCTATAGCAACAACTGTTTATGTGATGTTTATGGAAGGAGTCCAGAGTAACAATACACTGAAAAAAATAATCCTTTGAATTTACTTGATTTCAAAGTGTCCATCGGTCCCACATCATGAAATTGTGGCCAAATGACACAAATTTTGCTGCTAAACCAAAGTATTTCATTCATGTTAAACTTGTGTGAAAGAATCATGTTGACTTAACATAATCTTTATCATTT
>JAQQZS010000008.1:1423917-1433917 GCA_030068045.1 Platyallabes tihoni | reverse complement strand
TCATGTCTGTAAATAGTCACGTCCTACCTACAGTAGGTTTGTTAAGTTCAGCCTTTATTCGTCACACATACATTACTGCACGGTGAAATTCTTCATTCTTCGCATTTCCCAGCTTCTTGTTAGGCAGACAGGGTTAAGGGCCGTGCTCGAGTGTCCAACAGCGGCAACCTGGCAGAGCTGGGGCTCGAACCGCTGACCTTCCGATCAGACTTCCAACCCAGAGAGCCTTGTATACTGGTTCGTTTTCTGTACTGTTACTCGTTATTATATTTATAGTTATATGCAAAGTTATATTTTGTTTATTGCGTTTCCTTGGTTCATTTGATTTATGAAAATCTTACCTGCAACTATGCCTTGCCTGCATCCATCAAACCCTGACAGGGTGGACATGCTGAGCAACAGTACTCAGGTAGACTGAGGCATTTAAAACATGTTCCGTCTGTACTAAGAGACCCAAAGTGTGGCAAGAAAAATCACCCCATTACACCGCCACCATGTGACCCCATGTGACCTGCAGCTTCAATGTCCTGTTTTTAGCTGACAGGAGCGGCACCCGGTGTGGTCTTCTGCTGCTGGAGCCCATCTGCTTAAACGTTCGACGTGTTGTGTTTCAGAGATGTTCTTCAGGACACCTCGGTTGTATAATAACAAGATATAATTTGAGTTACTGTTGCCTTTCAAACCAGTCTGTCCATTCTTGTGTCCTGTAGCTAAACGGGACAATACTGTATCCCGTGAGTTAGAGTGTGTCAGGTCCCCAGTTCTAGTCTCAGGAGGTGACTGCTGAGGATGGTGGTGGCTCAGTTGGTTAAGACTCTTGAGTTTCTGATCGGAAGGTCGGAGTTTCAAGCCCCAGCACCACCAACCTGCCACTGCTGGGCTCCTGAACAAGGCCGTCAAGCCCCTAACCATGAGAGGTGGTAAATCTGTAGATCAGCAGTTTGGGAAATCCTCAGACCGAGCCCGTCTGGCACACACGCCACACTCAAACCTAAATCAACCTAAATCATCGGTGTTCCCCGTGTCTGCAGGCCTAAATGTATTGAGCTGCTGCCTTGTAATTGGCTGATTAGATATGTGCATTAACGAGCAGTTGAACGGTGTACCTAATTGAGTAGAGTATATTTACAGTAAGAACACAGTACAGTATACAGTATATGTGATGTAGAATTATAAAACCACAGTTCCTTTATATTTATTTCACACCCCTCTCTCTCTCTCTCTCTCGCTCTTATAGCTCCTTATTTATTACTCTTGTCATATTTATTACTGTTGAGTCACTTAAGGGATTGATGGTCTCCATGGTAACTGGCAAGGTCATGTGACTTACACATTTCCAGAGATATACACACACACACACTTACACACACACACACACACACACACAAATATTTCAAAACATCCAGCACAGCAAAAACACGAGTGCAGCCTCTCGACTGCCTGAGTGCGCTTACTCCCATATTATAGTTCAAATAAAACTCACAAGCGTGTGTGTGTGTATGTGTGTGTGTGTGTGTGTGTGTGTGTGTGTGGTCTCTGAGTGGGCGATCATGATTGAACTGAGTGTTTATCCTGGCTTGCGAGTGTGAATCTGAGTAAGCATGCAAGTATGAATTATGAGTGTGTTTAGGAGTGTGTAAGAGCGTATACAGTATATAAATGGTGTGTGTGTGTGTGTGTGTGTGTGGGTGGGGGTGGGGGTGAGTGTAATGTGTAATGATCAGCTTACCTCTGTAAGAGGTGGGAGCAAAATCTGTAAAGAATGTATATATATGTGTGTGACCTTAGAGTGTGTGTTAGTGTATATAGTGTGTGCACAAATTAAAGTGTGTGTTCTGGTGTGTCTTACTTTGAGTGTGCAACAAGTGTATGAAAAAGTGAGATTTTGTGTATGTGGGTACGAGTAGTGTACTAGTGTGTGTGTGTGTGTGTGTGTGTGTGTTTGAATAAAGGTGCATGAGTTCTGGAGTGTGTATGACTATAAGAGTGTGTGTAGTAGTGTGTGTAAATGGGACTGTACGAGTGTAAGAGTGCATGTAGAGTAGTGTGTGTGTGTGTGTGTGTGTGTGTGTGTATGTGTGTGTGTGTGTGCGCGTGTGAGAGAGAGAGTGAGTAGACACTATTTCAGCAATCTAACCTCTCCCTCAGAGGCTGAGCTAAAATACCCAGAATTCCATGGAAACAGCTCATGGGGTCTCCAGTAGCAACAGTGACCACGGCGACGTTTCTGTTTTTGTGATGTCGCTTTGAAGTAAAAGCTCAAAGACGACGACGATGATGATGACGATGATGATGATGATGATGATGATGATGCCTGTTTAGCGACGGTGGAAATATTTTCATCCCTGAGTTTAGACTCAGTAAAGGTTCTCCACTCCGGTGGTTCTGTCGAGCTCTTGAGGAAAGTCCTACCCTGCTGAATCTGATTGGTCAGATGATGTTGAATCTACGCAGGTCAACGTCTATTCACACGACAACAGACGCCATGAACGTCTCTGGTCCTTTGAAGGTCCCATGCGCTACTATTTCTTTAACACAGGACACAGAGCTCGCCCAGAGTGTGTGTGTGTGTGTGTGTGTGTATGTGTGTGTGTGTGTGTGTGTGTGTGTGTGTGATAACGCCCCTGCTGAAATACTCCTCATTTTACACCTCAAACTCAGTTTATTTCATTCGTCCTCCAAACACGCTGTTTCTATGTTTATGTAAATGAGCTACTGCTGAGCCACACCCCCTTATATTACACAGAGCTGAGCCACAAACTAGGGTGGAGGGGGTGGGGAGGAGGTGTACTTTTATATGAGGTCACATTAGGGGTAATATTTAATCAGCTTGTTTAAGCTCTGCCCAATACACATTAATGAAAAAAGCAAGAAATGTTTTATTTTTATTTTTATTTTCTCACAGCTTCTTTATGAATGAGGTTTTTGAAAATGCACTGAAGAGCAGACATAAAATAAATGCGAGCCTGAAGCTTGGCTAACGTTCTGTCAGCCTGCTGAGTCTTCCTCAACACACACCTACACACACACACACACACACACACACACACTACAGCTATCTATACAGCATAGTACAGTATTAACCTACTTAACACTTATATTACTTTGCCAGATACAATAACTCAAATAAAGTACTGTATGTGTATTTCATCAGCACAGGTGTGCGGCGTAGCTTTGCTACCTGCTCTGATATATTGCACATTTATTTAGATGACTTTACTTCCGTAAACAAGCTGAAATAACCACAGTATCTGCTTCACTTCTGCTAAGACATTGTTTTTTTCGTGATGTAAATCACTATGTGTTTGAACGAAACGGATGCAGAGATTGTAGTAGCACTTTTCTGACTGTAGGTGGCAGTGTGAGAGGGTAGGTTTACCCAGGCGTCTATTAGAGGATGTGTTTAGAGGATATGGGTGCTGCAGACTGGTACCCAAAACGTTTCACATTCGTGTGTGTTTGTGTGTGTATGGTGAAGTTTTGCGTAAGCTCAGATGGAAGGAGGCTCCATGGGGCAGCGGTGGCTCAGATGGTTGAGGCTCTTTAGCAAGGACCTTTACACCAACTGCTCAAATATACTGTATAGCCAGCCATTGAGATTCAGTGCCAGTCCCAAGCTCAGAGAAATATGGTGGTTTGTGACCTATAAGGACATCTGGCATAAAACCTGGGCCAGATCTTGCGGATCAAATGATATGACATGGCAACCCCTAGGATAAAAGTGACAAAGAAAAAAGTCTCCAGTGTCAGGAAATGGAGTCAACTAAAGGTTAAAGTAAAAGTCTTGAACTGGCACGTGTACTGGAGTGAAAGTACGAACATACCTTTATCAAAAGTACATGTCTCACAAGTATCAAAAGTACATGTCTGTATTAGCTAACAATAGCCTTTTCAATAAGAAAAATCTCTCTTTCGCTCACTATTGGCAACCGGCTCTGCTTCTGGTTTTAAACACCTGTTGCGTTTTTAGGCGTGTTCTAAACTACTGTGTTCCGTGTTCTAGTGTTCCACACTACTTCTCCTAAAGCATGTTTCTGTTTTGCTTGGTTGTGTGTGTGTGTGTGTGTGTGTGTGTGTGTGCGTGTGTGTGTGGGGAAGTGTTTTACTTCAGTGAGTATATGGTTAGCGGTGCTGTCTGCGGTGGTGGTGAAGTTTGTGGCTTTTTTGTACTCATAACGTTCCCATGAGGCCGATTAAATAACTGTACAACGTTACTGAAGTCTCGTATCCTTATAACTTTAAATACTTCCTGCTAATAAAATCCCACTGTGTATCGCACTCGGCTTTATTTTCTCCTTACTTGAAAATTGGTGTATCCTTAGAGACCTTACACACACACACACACACACACACACACACACAGTATAGCTTCTTTTAAGTAGTGTGTGTAAAGCTGAGCGTTATGGCTGAATGCGGATGCAGAACTTAAAGTTCCAGGATTCTATTGTTTTTCATTTTTCTTTATTTTCAAATTCTTTTGATTTTTTTTGTTGAAAAAAGGAAGAAAAGTAAGAAAAGAAAGAAGTGAAAGAAGATAAAAGAATAAAGAGAAAAGAAAAGGAACAAATTAATAATAATAAGAGGACAAAGATGAAAACAGGGAATAACATGAAATATAAAAGAAAAAGGAAAGATGAGAAGAAGTAAAGGAAGATAAAAGGAGGGACAGAAAACAATGAAAAAGCTGTATGAGCAAAAGGAAGAAGAAGAAGAAGAAGAAGAAGAACAAAAGGACAGGAATTGTACGGAAAACAGAAAAGAGGCGAGGAAAATAAAAGGAAATAAAAAATATGAAAATTAAAAAGTGGAGATGGAAAGAAGAAACAGAAAGAACAGAATGGAGAGAAAAAAGACACTATGGATAATTAAGAGACAGAAGATAAATATAAAGGAAAAGAGAAAAGAACAAAAGGAGAAAATTTTGAGAAAAATAGGAAGGAGACGAAAGACATGAAAGAAAAATCAGGGTGAAAAAATAGAAAGAAATCAGTAGGGAAAGGGTGTGAAAACAAAATTAAAAGAATGACAAGAAAAAGAAAAAGTGTAAAAAAAAAAAAATAAGACAAAGGTGGGAAAAGAAACAGAAAGTGGAGAAGATGAGAAGAAAGAAAAAGAGTTCCAAGGAGATGTAAAGACAAGAAATGAAAAGGCAACCTGAGAAAAATAACAAAAAGGAAGAGATATTAGGGTTTGAAAGAAAGAAAGGGGAAAGAAAAAAGAAAAAATTTACACAGATTTTTTAAGAGTAAAAATTCTGATGTTTTTCAGAAACGTCTAAAATTATTTTTCTTAATCCTTCTAATGGATTCTGATGCAGTGTGTGTGTGTGTGTGTGTGTGTGTGTGTGTGTGTGTGTGTGTGTGTTTTGCCACTGCACTCATCTGTAATCTCATATATTAATGAACACACACGTTATCAAAATGAAACACCGTTTTTTCCCCCAGGCCTTAATTACAGCGTAATCACGTCAGTTATCGTTATCGTGGACGAGTCTGTGACGTGGAGGAGAGACAGCGGCGACGTAAAGACCGTCAGCTTAACGAACACCTAATTAATAATTAACACTAGATATCTTCATATGTGCTCTAATCTCTCTAGACGTCTGTTTGTGTGTGTGTGTGTGTGTGTGTGTGTGTGTGTGTGTGTGTCTGTGTGTTATGTCTCATGCAGCATTCTTTTTAAATCAACAAGATTTAATAAAAAATATAAATATAAATATTACCATTAGAGTAAATGAATCAACAGCATGCTGGTGTGATGAAGCTGACTGAGACAGTATCTCATCCCTGCTGTATACAGCTCGGGTGGTTCCCTGTTTTCCCCTCCTGAGGTGGGGAAAATCCTTTTCCATGGCTTCTTAGATTTTTCCCAAACCTGCTGCTTTCCCTTTGCTACCACTTATTAATTCTTCGAACCAGCCGGTACCCTGCACCTGCCTCCAGAGTCCCTGAGATAACATATCTGAAGGCCTCCCTTTTTAGTCAGGCAACTTCCATGACCACAGTTGTCCACCACAGTTGTCCAGTTGAGGGTTACCACCCCTTGAGACACCCAGGACCTTCAGACCACAGCTCACAGCCGCAGCTTCAGCAATAGAAGCTTTGAACAATGACCACTCTGATTCAGTGCCCCCAGCTTCCTCAGGTATGCCAGAAAAGCTTTGCTGGAGGTGGGAATTGAAGGCCTCTTGGATGGGGGTCTCGCCTAGATGCTATCAATTCACCCAGCCTACTTGTTTGGGCTTACCAGTTCTGTCCAGGGGCCTCCCCTGCCACCTGACCCAACTCATCACCAGGTGGTGATCAGTTGACAGCTCCGCCCCTCTCTTTACCCAAGTGCCCAAGACATATGGCCTCAGGTCAGATGATACAATCACGAAATCAATCAGTGACCTTTGTCCTAGGGTGCTCTGGTACCATGTAGACCCTATGCTCGAACATGGTATACTTTATGCACAATAAATGACTGGCACAGAAATCCAGTAACAAACCACCACTTGGAATAGACCGGGGAGGCCGTTCCTCCCAATCACACCCTTCAAGGTATCGCCGTCATTGCCCACATGTGCGTATAATAATACTAAAAATAATAATCATACTGTGATTCAGAGCTGCACTATTGTCAGAGCTTTTGTTACAGAAGTTTAATCAACACCTCCTGACCAATCAGAATCAGGGCAAATAATCAGGTCCTGCTGCGGTCATGTAGTGTGTGTGTGGTTTGTACCATTTAACTCCTGCAGATCTTTCCAGGTCATAGAGGGTTTGGTGCAATGTGTGTGTGTGTGTGTGTGTGTGTGTGTGTGTGTGTGGTCTTTCCTTACGGTGTTGGCAATTTCCTAATGTATTTCCTAAAGTGTATTTTTTACCGTTGCACATTGTGTATAGAAACTACGGCAGTGTATATTTTAATATACATATTATAATATTTTATGATATTATAATTGTTTATTTCCTCTATTCTTTCTCTCTCTTTCTCTCTCTCTCTCTCTCTCATGCTGCCTGCTTTTGAATCAATAACTCATCTTTAGACGTCGATTTTTCCCGTCCCCACAGGAAAAAACAAACGTCCTTCTACAGGACAAACAGAAGAGAAAGTGAGATGTACAGACAGAGAGAAAGATAAAAAATGACAGAGAGAGAGAGAGAGATGAGGGGGTGAGAGAGAGTGAAAAAAGGAAGGTGATTGAAAGCATAGTTAAGGGATGGATGATTATCTCTTGTCTCTGAGGTTATACTTTACGACTGTATCACCCCACAGGACAGGAGTGAAAGAGAGCAGGGATGATTAAAGAAAGAAAAATACAAGTGAAAGAAAAAAAATGGAAATAGTGAAGAAACAATAAAGAGAGAAAAATAAAAGAAAACAAGATGGCATAAAAGGTGTAAAGAACAAGACGGGTGAAAATACAGGGAACAAAAGATGAAGCCAAAAATGGAGTGAATGTAAATGTAAACGAGAAGAGGAAATGAAATGACAGGGTTAGAGGTGGAAGGTAAGAAAGATGGAGAAAGTAAGACGGTAAGGAAATAGAAGAAAGCAAGACAAAAAAGAAAAACATGGTAAAAAAGCTGATGGTGAAAGAGACCAAAAGAAAGTGAAAAAAAAAAATTGGTTAAAAGCAATGATGAATGGGCCCAAGCACCTGTACCATCGCCACCCGGGCGCACCACATAACCTGTGTGCCTTTTGAGCACCCTAAGACCTAAGACTTGTAAAAATCCCTGGATGCTGATGTCACTGAATAAGTTTAAGGCCTCATCACGGCTGGACGTGTCTTTCTGATGGTGCAGGTTCTTGGGCCGATGATCGGTGCTTCCAGCACCTGCGCCATCGCCAGCTGTGCTCTACAGCGTGTGTGTGTGTGTGTGTGTGTGTGTGTGTGTGTAGTGTAGTAATCCAAAATATCTGACTTTGTGTTGAGTTGAGCCCATCACATGCACAGTGAAAATTGTTCAGCTCAGTGAGATCTAGAGGCGCAGAAGTTGTACATGTATATGTGCAAGTGTGTATGAGTTATGCAGCAAAATCCTGTGTGGATACACGCTAGCGACCTAATGACTTACAAACTTACTTAAATTTTTATAGTTTGGATGAACACTGAAACATCTTGTGTTTTTAAGTAAGTTTGTAAGTCCAGTGGTTTTGTAAATTAAACTTTATTTAGAAGAAACTTCTACCTGGATGAATGAATCTCCACAGAAATGTAAGAATATATTTATTTCAATAAGAGAGAAACGACCAGATCAAATATTTACTGCACCACTGAACAGGTGATCACAGGTTAAATAAATTTTTTTTGGGTCGAGCCAGATTGGATCAGACTGTTCTGACTGACGGGGTCACATGATGCAGCTTTATTCAGACTGGGTGATTATTCCCATTAGGACTGGAATGTCAGGGTCCACAGATTACGGAAGCACAAACATTGTGACAATAAAATTGTGGCTTGTGTTGTTGTCATGGCTACAGAGTAACCTTTTTTTGACTGCAGACATCATGTGTGTGTCTGTGTGTGTGTGTGTGTGTGTGTGTGTGTGTGCGCGTGCGCGTACACATTTGCCATTTACACTTTGCCCGTATAACAGCATATTAGTCTAAGACACTTCTGAGGTGAAAAGATGCGAAACTGGTTTCGTGCTTGAGAAGTGTAAAACATTTATAGACACAAGTTTATTTTTACCATGTTTTGTCTTAAACACCTTTGAACCATAAAGAAAGAATAAATGCGCAAGAACATGTGGTCTTCACAAATTAGCATCTTACCTTCTTCAGTCTTCAGTAGGCTGGTCCCCAAAAGTGCAGCAACACCAGAAATGTGTGAAATAAACTGCAGCTGGTTTATCTAGCAAACACTGTGTATTCAACCATGGTGTATGAACAACAAGTTCATCCCAGGCTGGAGAAATGTGTGTGTGTGTGTGTGTGTGTGTGTGTGTGGGTGTGTGTGTGTGTGTGTGTGTGTGTGTGTGAAAAGAGGCATGGAGAACTGTTAGGCATTTTGCATAATCGCATCTACTGTATTCAGTGGAAGCAACTCACATGGTAGAGTTGTGTGTCACAAAATGCAGATCAGTGTTATGTAACACAATGGTAGGTGTGCATGCACACACACACACACAAGGGGCAGCGAGTAATTGTTTGGTGCTGTGCAAATCCTGACACTTTGGCTAACACGTTGACTGCAGGCGAAATATTAGAACAGGGATGCTCGTGCACACACACACACACACACACACACATCGGCGCAGGCGGGGGTCAGATACACGGGTCGAACTAAACACACCGCAGGCAGCATGTCCACGACTGCTGTCAAGCTACACACACAAACACACACACACACACACACTCCCTATATTTTTCACATTTGTATTTTCTTTCATAGTTTTCACTGAAGTCACCCGGGGTTGCTAGTACATGCTAGTGCTAGCATACCAGTTAGCATACCTAAAAGCTAAAATAATGTTTCATCTGTTGCTTTAAAGAAAGTTTGACTTTTAGGTTTCTAAGCATGATTATTATACAGTGATTAATTGCTGAGTCAAATCTTGCATGTTAAAACCTTTTCCTTTGTAACTGTTATATAATGAAACATTTCCTCAAAGAAAACTCTGTTACATTGTTACTGTACAGTAGAAGTGATAATGTATTAGAATGATAGCTTCGTGTTACGATATCACAAGTATCACTTAAGTTATGGTTAAGTTATGGTTATCTCCGAGCTACGTGACGCCAACTCGAAGCATCTTTTTGAACTGCTCACCTCTGCACCGTTGGGAGTGGCGTAACACACTCGGAGGACAGCGCTATCCGCTTTTATCGCTTACATACGCTAACAGAACGCCCATGAGTTCAGGTTGAAGCCCACGTACATGTCTGTGTGTCTTTCTGTACAGCAGAACTCTCTGTCTAACTTATTAATCCAAAGAAATGACATTCTGTAAGGTTGAGTATCTTACGCCTTGTTTACACTAAGTTGTCCTTCTTTGGTGCTCAGACA
>JAQQZS010000008.1:1386725-1407379 GCA_030068045.1 Platyallabes tihoni | reverse complement strand
GTATTAAGCATTTCACTGCATTTCGTACTGTGTATGACTGTGTATGTGACAAATAAAATTTGAATTTGAATTTGAAGGCCACATAAATGGCATAGAGCATGCTACTCTTCATGTAATTGACAATAAAGTGCATTCTAGGTATTGTAGAAGATATAATGTAAACATTATTGATAATGCAGTGCATTGTGGGAAAATAGAGCACTACACAGCGAGCAAGATGTCATTTGGAACAGAGCCCGTTATGAATAATCACCCGCAACACTGCAGAGACTGGGAAACCCTGGGTTTAAAAAAAAAAAAAAAAAAAGGATGGTCAGCTCCTCCCCTACTCACACTCTCCTGCCTCTTCTTTACACGCAGAAAAATACACTCAGGCATGTGGACGGAAACTGAAGGTGTTGATTACTTCTCGATAACAGCGGCTCTGACAGTAGTGCAGGGTTATATTATTGCTCTCGTTCTGATACGTTATTGTTACCATAGTAACAGCTCATTCACAGACACGTGTACAGGGGACGCTACAGTAATATACAGTAATGATTTTTGAACACGTGTGGAAGGAGTCTCCAGTGTCAGTGATTTAATGACACAAAGGTCAAAACTGGAGCCAATTTTTATTGCCCTTGAACACCCAGACAGACAGACAGACAGACAGACAGATAGACAGACAGATAGACAGACACATATAGACATGCGGTGGTCAGCTGACCTCGCAGCAGCAGTAGCACTTTATCTTGTGCAATTCTTTGCATAAACTCTCATCAGCCTTGAGCAATCTGGGGCTTGCTGAAGATGGAACTAGAATCTGTGTGTGTGTGTGTGTGTGTGTGTGTGTGTGTTATAGGAGAGCTGAGGACTGCTGGCGCTGTATGCTGTGTTTTCCTCTCTGTGACTCAGGCACTGCAGTGCTACAGAGCAGAAAGAAGTAGACAGGTCGCAGGTTATGAAGGCATTAGAAGCTTCATAGAGAGTGATTTGTACACACACACACACACACACACACACACACACCTCTGTGATGTCTCACTTTAAATTTATATACAATTGAACACATTTAAGAAAACTAACAGCACACCATTTAGGGCTCTTTTAGAAGTATACAGGCCACGCCTCCTTCTCTGAGGCACCAACTTCACTGAAAAACAAAGCCATGATTCTTCTACAGCTAAAGAAGTCACACCTTCTTTTCTGGAACACACACAGAAGCCACACCTCCTTTACTAAGACTCAGATAGAAGCCACACCCACTTGATTGGGCTTCACAGAAGCCACACCTTCTTTACTGGGAGTCATACAGAAGACACACCTCCTTTACTGGGTTTCACACATTAAGCCACACCTCCTTTTCTTAAACACGCACAAAAGCCACACCTCTTTCGCTGGGACACACTAAAGCCACACCTCCTTTACCGAGATTCACACATTAAGCCACACCCCCTTTACCAAGACACACACAAGCCACACCTCATTTTCTGGGACACACACAGAAGCCACACCCCCTTTACCGGAAGTCACACAGAAGCCGCACCTCCTTTTCTGGAACACACACACACACACACACACACACACAGAGAAGCCACACCTCCTTTACTGAAACATACACATTAAGCCACACCTCTTTTACTGGAACTCACACATTAAGCCACACCCCTTTTACTGAGGCACACACAGTAGCCACACCTCGTTGAACAGCTGTAATAGAACACACACCATGCCACACAGACCACACCTTCTTATTTTAAGAAGCATGCATAAAGGCCACACCTCTTACACAAGAAGGACAGAGAGAGAGAGAGAGCGAGAGATTGTATGATTATATAATTTCTTCCATGATGAATAAACAGTATGCAAAATTGTAAAGCGTATGAATAAACACTGTGCGCCTGATATTGAGTTTTACACCATGTTTATCGCTATTCCAAATCATTAATATTTAGGTTTGGATTTTTGCACCAGGACAAAATCGGAAAATCATTACACACACACACACACACACACACACACACACACACATGCACAGTGCTGTGTTAGTTATGGCTGTGTAAGCTTCATGAATGTCAATGAACTGTGTGTGTGTGTGTGTGTGTGTTTGTGTGTGTGTGTGTGTGTGTGTGGGTGTGCGTGCATATGTGTTCTTCAAGAAACATTTTCTGTCCTCACATTTGCATCAGAGACCTGAACACAGCGCTGGTGACCGTCGCAGCCGCAACAGTTGCCAAGGAAACCTCGCCGTGGGAACGAGTGAAAATGCTGGGGCCAGAGCGAAGTGTGTGTGTGTGTGTGTGTGTGTGCCTGCCCGTGCCCATGTTTGTGTGTGTTTCAGGTTGAAGGATCTTCAGATACACCAGCAAATGGACCAGCAAAGGCGGCACGTCAGCTTTGATGCGGTTCAGCTCAATTATATCGAAGGCGGGTTGCCATGGAAACGGGATGCTGACACGGTGCAGCGGCTCTTCTCAGCACCGCTAATAGGTGTCGTTCTGAGAACAGGACTCTTTCTGTGCTCTCGTATCATCCCTCTAAACAGCAGCAGCAGCAGCAGCACACATGACACACCACCGGCTCATACAAATAATAATAATAATAATAAAAATAATACAAATAAGAATAATCAATAAACAAATAAATACAATTAAACAAACACAAGGACTCTATATTTCTCATTTTTCGTGTGCCATATTTCTTTTTAATTCCGCTAAACAGAATATTTCTCAGAATAACGAGTTTGCTAATCATAATAACAATAACAATATTACAATTAAGATAACACTCGATCTTAAAAAAAAAAAAATTAAAAAATGAAACTAGATAAAAACAAATAATGAAAGACACTTATTATCATAATAGGTCTGTTTTCTTTTAAAAGAGCTCTATATTTCTATATTTTCTCAGATATTTGTCCATTTTAAAAAAATCGTCTTTCCAGATACTTTTCTCAATCTCTTACCCCCTTTTTTCTCTCCCATAAGAGTCATCAGGTGTTCTTTAAAAGTATCTGTCCGAGTCGACGAGGTTCTAATCCGCTGCAGTAACGTTAACGCCAGAGCCTGGCTTTCTGTTCAGTCACACAAGGGGAAAAAATATATCCAGGCTCCTGGTTGAGGTCGTAGAAAACAGTGTCGAAAAGACGCCTCGATCAGACACCCTTCCTGTTGTTTTTTTTTTTTTTATGTTTGCTTCAGTTGATTTAGTTTGTTTGTTTGTTTGTTTTTTCCGCTGGGAATAAAATGTAATCCGCTCTCGTGACAATCACGTCTAGCACAATGAAATACAAACATCACCTCTGGATACAAAAGGAACGGAAATTAAACTTCAACAAAAAATAAAAATAAAAAGTAAAAAAAGCTGACATATAGGCATTTTTATAATTAGAATTATTTTATTACGTGTAATAGCCATAAAATTGTATTCATGTCTTTAATATAGAGGGACAAATCATCATAAAAAAATTGCTTTCCCTTCTTTCTCTATCTCTCTTTATCACTCTCTCCATTATATATATTTATATATAGTTCTCTCTCTCTCTCTCTCTCTCTGTTTGTGTTTATAGCAGCATTTAGAAAAAAAATTCACATTTTGCTTTTAGTTACGTTACCTATTACTGCGTCATGGTTAGCATAGTGTGTCAGTGATTTTATTTCCCCCCCGTCAATCCTTACAATTCAATTGAACTCAACATCGTTAACGCTAAAATGTTCAACAGGAATCAGGGATCGATTTCACTCGAAGGATGAACAAAACATGACACGTCACCGAAAAACCCTGTTAGTAAAATTCAACATGAAAAAAAAAAGGGAAGAGGGACTTCAAGGACTAAAAACGAGTCAAAACAGAAACACCGGGATCTCCAGAAGAATCCCGACGTTTGGCCGTTTGCGAGCACGCTAAATGTCGGCAAAGTGCAGACGCTCTATCCATCCAAAGACGTGGCTTTCGGTCAAAAACAAAAACAAAAAATGTAAAGATTCTTCATAATTTATTTCTCTGAATGAAAAATATATTTATATATCATGTGTCATTTCACAGTTTGTTTGTTTATTTGTTATTTCAAATTTTTAGATAATTGTCTTTTGCCCTTTAGGTTCCTTTGAGAAAAACAAAAGAAACAAAAAAATTGCTCTGTCTTTCCCTTTCTTCCACCTCAAGGTGTTGAAAGGATAGAGAAAGTGAGAATATGGCGGAGTCCATCAGAACGAAGCACAAGCCCTCGACACAGTGCTGGTCTGTCTTATCCGTCCACCCTGAATGCTACTGCAAACCTCTACAGCTAATGAAATAATAATCTTGACCTACTGTACTGTTGTCTTTTCTTGGCACTCCTACGCCGAGGCTAGGACGCTTTCGGCTGCTTGTGTAATATATACATATTTAGAACACATCTGTATGTTCGATATACATATATAAAAATTTTGCTCTCAAATTTATAAACGTCTCATTTACTGCATACTGTGTGTGGAGTTATTTTCCTACAGCATCTTCGCATATCTGACTTATTGTTCTGAGCTTTGTAATGCACAAAGATTTGGCTTTGGCACGTATCTGTGAGAGTTTGGCACATAGTTACTGATCGTGTATTAAATCGATACCGTGTGTATTGAGAGTGCTCACTCGGCTGATGGTATCGTTTTGACTTTGAACGTAGTCAACGTTGGTTCGGTAAGCATTAATCTAAATGCTGTGGCATGTGTCTTTCTGGCTTTTTTCTCCCTCCCTCTCTTTGTCTCTGGCGCTGCGGCGTAGTGGTTCACAGCAACGTCTTTTTCTTGTGTAGGTAATATGTCATACAATGCTGGGTCTACCTCGCTCGTTACTCCTGAGAACAACAAAGCCACGGGGGCTGAACAGCCAGTACACTTCATCTGTTTTTGTCTCCCTCATGTCATCGTTTTAGTTTTCCCTCCCTTGCTTTATCTCTCTATTCCCTGTCTCTCACACACTCTCTTTCTCTCTTTCTCTCCCGCTTTCTCAGATCTGGGTCTCTTGGACATTCTCCTTGGAGCCACTCTTAAAGAGTAAAGGCTCAATTTGAGGGTTCTGCCCTTTACCCATTAGGCCTTTGAGTGATCCGTGGATACCTAGGGTAGGCAGGGGCATTGAGGATGGAATAGAGCTCACTGAGACTGGCACCTGGGAACAGGATATCGGCGTGGGCTGGCCCTGTGAACAAGGGTTGTTGTTGTTGAGACCGATTCCAGAGCTTCCAGAGAGCCCCAAACTCATCATGTTGTTGTTGAAGTGGTGGGGCTTATAGTAGTGGTTAAGGTGGTCCGTCCGAGCCAGGTTGGGTAGGTTGACGATCTCTGGATGATGCAGCCTTAAGCTCTGGCTTCCACCACTGGATCCGGCCTGGGGCATAGTGGAACCACCAGAGATTCCACTTCCACGGACGCTAGCGCTGGCACCAATCTCGTCCTCCACATTGATAATTTCAATTGCTCTCGCTGGTCCGTGGTGCTTGTGCAACTGATGCTGCTTCCTCAGCTTGTAAAAGACTACCAGCATAACAGCTGCCATGAAAGTGATAGCCACAAAGCAGCCAATTATAATCTTAGTAGTCTTCATTACATCATCCAGCCCAGTGGGGTAGCTCGGCTCAGAGACCGGGACAGTAAATGAAGGTTTAGTTGCTCGTGGAGAAGATGACGATCCAAAAACTGATAGAGAGGAAGCTGTTGTTGGGATGCCATCATGCCAAAGACGTCCAGAAGTTGTAGAACCAGGGATGTGAATGATAGTTTCATTGATCAACTGTATGGCAGATTCCTCGTCTACTGGGGATTCTACAGTTTCAACAGTGACGGTAGTGAAATAAGTGTAATTGACACTGGTATCTGCTGCTGTGACGTTCAAGACAGCGGTTGCTGTGGTGTTGCCAGCTGAGTTGGTCACCATGCAGGTGTACTGACCAGTGTCACGCAAGGTGACATTTGTGAAATTTAGAGTTCCATCATGTAGCACAGAGATTCGGACACGGTATGATCCATGGGTCATCAGAGTTCCATTCGGTGTAATCCAGTTTACAGATGTCATGGAGGTTCCGGTGCGGCACTTGAGTTCAGCAGCCATACCTTCGGTCACATTAAGATCAGTGGGAGGCTCGACAATAACAGGGGCATAACACGTGAAGTGGCTTTGGTCCAGTTCCCCAATGTATTTCCCCTTCAGGTAGGGTGGTGCATGGCAGCGGGCACAGCAAGTTGTATTACTTGGTACAGTTTCTTTCAGCCACCAGCTAAGCCATAACACATCACAATTACATACCCAGGGATTGTGGTTCAGGTGCACTCTCTCCAGCTTCTGCAATGGGGTGAAAAGATCATGGGGAAGTGAGTGCAAGGAATTGTGGGATAGATTCAGCTCTTCTAGACTCTTGAGGTCATCAAAAGCATTACGCTCAATAACAGACATCTGGGAGTGCATAAGCCAAAGTTTGCGTAAGGACTCCAGGCCTTGGAAGGATCCAGGTCTTATGATTTCCAGCCTGTTTCCAGAAAGCTCCAGCTCCTCCAGCCGGATCAAAGGTGTCAGGTTGGGGATGTCCTTCAGACCGCACATGCCCAGGTTCAAGTAGCGCAGATTAACAAGGCCGACAAAGGCAGCGTCTGAAATGTAGTCCAGCTTTTTGAGCTCGCCCAGATCGAGACGGCGAAGGGAGGGCACACGGTGGAAGGCATAGCCAGGCAACGTCTCGATGGGGTTGTTTCGAAGCCAGAGCTCACGAAGCTTGCTGAGATACTCAAACGCTTGTGATGGCACCAGAGTGAGCCGGTTGTCGAACAGTTCCAACGTGTTGAGATTCGGGAGGCCATTGAACGCACCAACTTCAATCTGACGAATCTGGTTCTTGGAAAGCTGGAGGATCTCCAAGTGTCGCAAGTGCTTGAAGGTGTCAGATCTTATCACCTGGGTGAGAAAAGGTCAGGTTAAGTCCTTTGCTTTTATTAACTGCACAACATTAGTAGTATTTACTGTTTGATGTGACTGCTTAGGTATAATTTGACATAAATATATAAACTGTCAGAAGTTTGATATTACAGGTAATGGAACGCAAGTTAAAATTCAGCTGCATGATTGTAGTTGTGTCTAAGCTTGATTTGCCTGTCCACTTCTCATGAAATATTTAGACAAACAGTGCACTCAAAGATAAAAACATAAAGTACCTTTCATGAATTATTGAGCAAAGAACTAGTGTTTAAAAAAAAAAAAAACGAGTTTCCAGATTCATTTTGTTTGTGCTACAGGGAATTCCAAAAACGAAAGATCCCACAGATCTCCTAAAAAATCCTCTTTTTTAGCTAAATGGTTTTACATTCTTAACGTGTATTCTCCTGTATACACCCATCAGCCATAACACTGAAAAACAACAATATTAAGCCCAATATTCTGTTAGTTTGCCTTTTGCCACCTGGGCAGCTCTGGCCTCTCAGGGAATGACTCCACTCCAAGACCTCTGGTGGTGTGCTGGGTGTCTGGCACCAGGACATTACAGGCCGAGACTTCGGGTGCTGTGGGATGCAGGGTGAGCGTACATGAATTGGACTTATTTGTCTGGCACACAAATCGAATGTACAACAAATCAACAACCTTGAGCTCTTTGCCTGCAAAGCTCCATACGTGGTAGGAGTATCAGGGCCAGCATTGACTTTTTTTCAGCATCTTGTGCTGCATTGGCTTTTCTGTCGAATCGAACCTGCCATTTGGTCCCCAGTCGCACAGATGAGCCTTGGGTGACCATGATCCTGCCACTGATTTACTGGTATATAATTGATAATCAATGTTTTTCAATTCACATGGCGGTGATGTTAGTATTGTGGCTGATTGGTGTATATGTTATCTGGTAGCTAGTAAGAATACCTTTGACAAAAGAAGAATATTTTGAAATAATGACTAGATTGGGATGCTGTCACAACATTTTTATGGAAATATGAATCATACAGGACAAAGTTACCAAGCTTATAACCAAATTCAAAAAGTGTTCTGAAACTGAGAAGCAGGCGCCCATGAGCGGGTGTCTAATATACACTGACGATTGCTGCGCTGCATATGGGAACTTTTGAAACACCCTGTATATTTGCAGTATATCATATTTTTAAAAGCAAACACTCATAAAACATGTCTATGCTCCATCAACTACAACTGTTTGATAGTATCACCTGATAAAAACCCGCACAAACACCTCACAGCAGCCTGCTGGTGGCACGTGTAAAAGAGATTTATCACGTATGGAGGAATAGCTTTACTAAAACCACTGAGCAGAACCAAGGCGTATCTTGTTAGACGCGTCTGAAATCCCTCACGACACATGATGAAGGGTGACTGCGTTTCAAGCACCGTCGAAATTTCACACCTTCAGGACTCGAAGAGAACTGCCACATTAGCCGCAGCCTTAGCTACTTCCCTTTGGAAGAGAGCAAAAGTCTTCTCCTGGCTCATCGCCATCTCACTCTCTGTGTGAAGAGCAAGAAGGGAGGGGAGCTAAAGTGAGAGTGTGAAACCCTGTGGGCTGGTGGGATCGGCGGGGGTGGGGGCGGGGTGGGGGTGTTCAAGAGAACTGAGAAAACCTGACAAATCTTTAATCTTTGGGTAACACGGCGACGAAAGGAAAAGAAGCCAAAAGAGAAAATATCTAGGATGCCCTCAGGTGCTGAAACATTTTTAGATTTTTAATCATTTCAAGTGGGGCTCTGGGATACAACAAATCAATCTTTTATGCTAACAGGTAGGCATGATGAATGGCATCATCTTTATTATTATAAGTGTTATTATGTAAAAAAAAAAAAAAAAAAAAAAATGCAGACCAAACCGCAAGGGGATCGCCTCTCCAAATTCTCCAAGCATTTAAAACCTAAAGACTTTGTGTTTGAATTGGGTCGCTTGGTAACACCTGATTCAGCATTGAAACGCAACCGGCTTTGAGGGTGACTGTAATTATTTTTATTTGCTTTCTGTCTCAGCAGTCAAGTGAAAGATGCTTACACGGCCTTCTTCTCACCGTTTAAGCAGCGCTCGGGTTACCGGCTCTCTGTGCTGCAGTAATTAAAACTGTGAAACCGTTGACAGACAGGCAGCAAACACGCAATCGAGTGAACAAGTGCTGCAGCTCTGTGAGTAAGCTTTCAAGATCAATATTTATCAGCACAATATTTACCTGTATCGAGTTCTCCTGTAAGTTTAGGTATCGCGTGTTGTTGGATATGTTCTCCGGGACCTCGTCCAGGTTCCGTCTCGTACAGATGACTCGGCTCGCCTGATTGGAGCAGCTGCAAGGTGTCGGGCAGGTCGATGTGGCTCCTGCAATGTCTTGGCCCAGGAGGAGGAGCCAAAACAGCAACTGGGCCAAAAGGAAAAAGTAAGGGGCGGGGTTGAGAAGGCCGGTCACCGTGGTGATCCGCATGGCATCTGGGTCATGACCTTCCCGTATTCCAGGTGTAAAGTTTGTGTATTAAAGGTATTCCAGAAGGTAAATATCCGTGTAATGACTCCACCACCAGGGGCTGGTTTCAGTTTAGATAAACATTGTTTTTCTTGCTTATTTTTTTCCCTTTCTCATCTGAATTAATTACTCTTCTCTCTCCTGTTTGTCCTTTCTTTGTTTTTGTTTTTTTGTTTTTTTTAAACACAAACAACTCGTGTACACATCTTCTATCTCCTTTGTCTTCACAGGTCCTCAGCGGATACGAGAAAACCTTTCCAAGTGGAATTACTGTAAAAAAAGAGAAAGCAGAGGAAAAAATGAGACGTCACGACTTTGCGAGAAGGTCAGAACGCAGCGATAAATCCTGTTTTAAACGCTCTCCTAATGACTATGAAGTGTGCAAAGTGTATTAAGAATAATTACACAGCAACCATGCATGAATCTCCAGAGCAATAATAAAAAAGAACTCTCTCTCTCTCTCTCTCTCTCTCTCTCTCTCTTTGTCGAGCTACTGCAGTCTTGGGCTTTTTTCGAAAGCAATCCCGTGAGAAAAATGTGCCTCCGGAAGGATCGTTTTATACTCCCGTATAATTTTCCACACCCTTATTATCTTTATAAGTGGCCTTTAAAATAAAAACACTTTACAGGTAAATAAAATTATTCGCTGTCAGAGTGTCAGAATGTTCAGTTAGAAGTAAAACCCAACAGGCTGGGAGGTTATAGGGTAATTATCAGCAGCGTGGTGTGTCCAGAAAATGTCCAGAAAATACTTTGTAACCATTTAGAGATACATTTAATGCTTTGATATGTGTTGCTTCCTGTTCTGCTTGACATCATAGCAGCTGTAAACAGTCAATCCCCCTCTTTCTGAAGTTAAAAGATCTCTCCTTTCCTGAAGATGTTTCAAAATGCAAAACTTTTTAAAAAGCGCTGACACTGGAGACTCCTTCCATACATGTTCAACAGCTTTTGTCTGCATTGAGGTGGAGCGTTCAGGCTACAACACCAATTTTGGATGAGTAGATGAATAATTGAGAGTAAAAAATATTTCCGAGCTGCTGTTACAGACAACAACACATCAACACCTCCTGACCAATCAGGTTAAGAACTCAACAGGACTTTGATCAAGAACAATATGGCTGCTGACCCGAAGCTAATAGCACGCAGAGGGCGTAAGACGGCACAGCTTGTTTGCTTTTGATCGATGGCTCGTCCAGTAACAACCCCCGAGAGACGTGAACCCCTCCCCCCCCACCTTTCTGCGGGGATGTTTTGACCTTTGTGACCTTACATAAGAGCATCTGGTGAAACATAGACTATTATTAATGACGGCTGTCCACATAATGGACATGACACGCAAACCCTTTTGACACGGGGAGGCGTCGGAGCCGAGCGGAAAAAGTGAGGGATAGGTTGCGAGCGATTACGAAACTGATAGATGACTGCACAGCTGCAGGGAGAGGAAGAAATGATCAACGTTAATGGATGATTACTGAAAAAAAGAGAGAGGACAGAAGGTGTGAAAGAGCAAGAGAGGGGAAAAGAGAGAGACAGAGAGAGAGAGAGAGACTACAGGATGAGCATGAGACCGAGAGAAGAAGGTGGAAAAAAAAAGACATATGGAAAGTGAAAGGACATGAGAGATAGAAGGAGAGACAGAGGCATTAATATTAATAATCTCTCCTAGTGAAAGAGAAGAGAAAGGCTCGAGAGGAGGAGATGAATATGAAACACAGAGATGGAGGGAGGGCAAGCAGAACACGGAGGCACATATAAAGCAGAGGCTGAGAGGGAGAGAGAGAGCGATGCGGAAGAAAGACAATACAAGGGGAATGAATATAAAGCAGAAAAGACGAGAGGAGAAGAGAAGAGAGAGGAGGTAGTTTGAAAGCTGCATTAGAGACCAATAACCCTGGCTTAGATTGATCAATAATGCGCACATGGTGTGTAATGGCATTACGGCTGACACACAAACACAAACACACACACACACACACACACACACACACGATCCAGACTGCAGATTTTTGCATGCTACAGTGTGTTAACCCAGATCTGCAATTCCGCCGTATCCCAACTGATTCCCGAACCCCACGTGGCAGCCTGTCTGGTTCGGCTGCAGATAATCGCCATAAACCCTCTTATTAAAACATCATGCTCTGAATTAGCGCCACCTTCGTTTTATTTACCCGCGGCGTGTCATCTTCACGCATGATTGTGACACGAGACACAATTAGCTGAGAGTGTGAAACGCCACGTTAAGTGACTGTGATAGGAGATGACATCTGCTGCCGTTGCCGCTGAGTCAGACCAGACTGAATCAGAATCAGAATCAAATTCAGACTGAATCAGATTCAGAATCAGATGGAGGACACCGCGACGTTCGAGTGGGCTACTTGCACAAAAGTTGCACCCTATACGGAAATGCGTCACGAACTTGAACCCATTTTTTTATTTTTTTTAGTTTGTCCTCCTTGATGACTGACCCCACCTAGTCTTAAACTGCAGCGGTATCTCGGCATACAAATTAATCCGTTCTGGAGGTGAGTTCTTAAGGTGAAACACATTGTCCCATAGGAAATAATATAAATCCAGATAATCCGTTCCAGTTGCTCAAAAATATCACCAATATTACCAATTTCCAACATATCATATTTTTGCATATAAAAACAATCAACACATTTAGAAAATACATGTAAATGAAGTGAAATATAAAATAAATAGACATTAAATGCCACTTAACCTTAATTTATGATTCGTCTCGGCACCGGCTGCTTTAAAAACCAAACTGAAAGCGTCTCCCTTTTCCTCTTGATTTCTAAAATAGTAAAAAAACACCAAAAAACCCGTAAACTCTGGTATTATTTGCATCGGCTTTCCACTGATCCAAATAAGTTTTGAACGGCTCCCGGACGTACACGCAACCGGAAGTATGCACGGCCGACTAGACTGCTCGAAGGCCGAAAATGCATCATGTGCCGAGGCAAATCTCTTTCAAAATCTTAGTTCGTAAGGCAAAAATTCACAGGACGGGGTGTTTGTATGCCAAGGTTTTTATGCAAAAAAAATTAAAAATAATAAATAAATAAGAGGCCCTGCGATGAATTGGCCCCCTGTCCAGGGTGTACCCTGCCTTGTGCCCTAAGTCTCCTGGGATAGGCTCCAGGCCCCCCGCGGCCCTGAACACAGGATAAAGCGGTATAGAAGATGAATGAATGAATGAATGAATGAATAAATAAGAGGTGTTGTCATGTGCTACAGCACCCCCTGCTGTTTGTGGTAAATTTGCACCCTCGGTACATGAAGGTCACAGGATACATGTGGCAGCCATATTGTATATAGGTACAGTTAAGAACAAGAAAATCTCATATCAAATAATGGTTAAATGTGACAATACCTGGTTGTGGGATACCTGGTTAAGCTCATGTATGTGGAACAGGGTGGATAGCAGTTTGTCACATGTGTGTTACATGAGCGGCAATTTTAGAAGATTCAGCAGGAAGCACACGTTAGTCTTCACCGCCACTGTCACGTGATAGATGAGAGATGGCTAGTGTGTGGCAATGACCAAAGTATGTACAAAAAAGTGTTCAGGTTGGGGGTTGGGCCCATTACCTAGTGTGTGTGGTGACAGGTTGCATACATTATAAATGGGAGTGGCTATGAATTTAAACCATGTGTATCCATTTAGTATGTCCTTTCCGTTCATCCCTCCATCTTAGGGTCTCTACATTCATCCAATCTCTAACCTTCCGTCCATCCTTATCCGTGTGTATCCCTCAGGGTTCGGTTAGTGTGTAAATACTGCACTGCCCTTCTCATTTGATGAAAGATTAACCTGCTGCTCTGACACACATTAACCCTTCAGCCTGGACTCTGCATTAATCCCCACCCCTCCATCCCCATCATTCTCGCTCTCTATCTCTTTTCTTCTGCTCTATCCATCACCTCGCCCCTCCCTCACTCTCCTGCTCTCCTCTCTGTCAATTCAGACCTCAGCAAAGAGAGTTGCCATGGTTACCTTTTCACCAAACTCTGCCTTTCTCTCTCTCACTCCAGCTGTATCCATCCCATTCCACCATCCCCCTTTCCTTCCTCCATCTTCCTCTCATTAATACGCACAAACACACGCACACGCACACATGTGCTTTTACGATGTCTCACAAAGTAGGCTGCATGATGCGTCATGACCGCAACTGCTGCATAAGCGCTCGACACACACAAACACACACCCACACACACTATTCATGTACGAATCTAGCACATTTCATTCAAAACGTTGGTTTCATGACACAAGACATAAACGCAGCTAGTGGAATCTTTTGCGTGCCCCGTCACTGATGGATGCTCCGGCTCCATATCCGAATACACCCTGGTCAGCCATACCATTAAATCCACCTGCTTCCAACCAAAACACAGTATCGGTATATAATATAATACAGAAACTGTGTGTGTCCAAAAAAAGCTATTTATGCAACAGGGAGGTGACCAATCTCGTTTCACTAAAAAATTACTAGTTGCTCATTTCAGCCGTTTTGAAGAAAGGATTCTATATGAGCCCCAAAACGGCCATTTTTCAGTTATACTGTCTCGCTTTAAAACAGTAATCATTTAAAATGCTAATTATTCATATTTCTTCATGACTATTGATACAAAAATTTTTATAAGCTTCTAGAAACATATGACCTGTAAAATTTGTTGATTAAATTAAAGCATTCTGTGCAAAATTAAGAATTTCTTAAACAAAAAACATCTGTAGTGTCCGTAACCATGTCAAATTCATGTTGAAATATCTTAACAATTTTACATTTTAGAATAATACACTTTTTAGCTCAGTGGTTAAGGCATTGGACTACGGTTCGGAAGATCCCAGGCTCAAACCCCACAACCACCAAGTTGCCACTGTTGGGCCCTTGAGCAAGGCCCTTAACCCTCAACTGCTCAGATGTATAATGAGATTAAAAATGTAAGTCACTCTGGATAAGAGCGTCTGCCAAATGCCTAAATGTAAATGTAAATGTAGAATTAAAAAAAGTTATGGACACTACGGACATAAAAGGGCATGAAATCGTATTTAGTAAATGTGTTTGTTTTTATCAGATAAAAATATAAATGAGTATGCATATTTACTAAAAATGAAGCATATTATGAATATGCTCTGCGATGGATTGACACCCCATTCCGTCTCATGCCTGTCCCTGTATACAAGATAAAGTGCTATTGACGATGAGTGAGTGAGTGAGGGTGTGATATGATCCTATATGAACATTCACTTTAACCTAGGTGAGATACTTTTTAGCACTAATACCATGTTTTGGCCGTTAATATTGTGTAGATTCACAATATTAGGCCATCATAACAGCTCTAAATGACATAAATGACATAAATGCCTGGACTCTACAAGACCTCTGAAGGTGTACTGTAGCATCTGGCATCAAGACGTCCTCCTCTATGGATCTGAATTCATTTTCCAGAACATCCCAGGATGCAGGATTGGGTCGAGATCTGAAGAATTTTGAATCCAAATCAACACCATAAACTCTTTGTCATGTTCCTCAAACCGTTCCTGAAAAATGTTAGCAATGTGTCAGGGCGCTTTATCCTGTTGAAAGAGGGGCCATGATGGGGTGTACTCAGTCTGAACAATGTTTAGGTAAGTGGTATGTGTCAAAGAAACATCTGCATGAACACCAGACCCTGAGGTTTCCCAGCAGAACATTGCAGAAAGCATCACACTGCGTCTTCTGGGGTTCAGACCAGACAGATTCTTTCCCCACATGCATCATTTTAGCCTTGAGTGCCCATGACCCTGGATGTGTGTAAGAGAGAAATAGAAAGAGAGAGAGATAGGATGTGAGGTGATTGTCATTCAGAAAGGATGTCTATATCTACTTTATCCTGTACGTCTCCTTGAGCTGAATGGAAGTAGGTGTGGCCTCTGTGCAGATCACTTTAAATGAAGTAGGCATGGCCTTTCCTTCTACCAGTCACGGTACAAAAAGGTCTATTAACTGACATGAAGTATGTTTGTCTCTTTGCAGGAGGCGTGGCTGTTATGCCTGTCCGTCACAGCAAAAGAAATATAAAGAAATATCTGTAAACACTATTGAAAGTGTAATTAAGACCCGATGGCCCCAAAATGGGCTTGAAACAAATGGAACTATGCAATAGTTTAAGAGTAAATCACAGGATCAGACAGATCAAACACTCCAGGCGAATAAAAATACTTTCTTTTATTCTTTTCATAAATCTAACAGCGTCTGGTACCTGAGCAACATGATTTTACACTTACAGAAATATCTCATTCCAGCAAATCCCACTTGTATAATGCGTCTTTTCACAGCACGGAGCATGATGGAGCTCAGATATGACAGTGCAGATAATACACAAGTAACTTTTTATTACATATCGCCGCTCCGAATGCCATTTAAATATTGCATATCGCCCCTTTAAACTTTACCGTGATGAGATTTTTTACTGATGTTTAATGCTGAAAGCTAAGCAAGCACAAGGTAAGAATATTCAAGAGAAGACCTGGTGTGAAAATAGAAATGAAAATCAATTTAACAGGTTTTTATGTCACGCATGTTTAAAGAGTACTTTTTGAACAGGAGGCTGATGAATGATATGATGCAGGGTGTTAAGTAAGGGGTAAGGGCGAGTGGTTAGAAGTAGATTGTAGCGTCAGGTTAAGTTTTGGGCTAGGATGTAGAAGTTAGTTTTAGGGTTGGGAGCAAAGGTAAGGTAAGATTTTGCAGAAGTGTGTAAGGGGTAGGTTGTCAGGGATAGGAGTGGTGTTAAGCGTATTTAGAGGTAGGGTGTAGGGGAGTGTAGTGTATTACCTCTAGTGGTAGTGTCTAAGGTTAATGTTAAGGTTAGGGTAAAGTGTAGGGGCTAGGAGTAGATTGTAAGGTATTATGGTTATACTGTAGGTAGGGTGATAGGGTTTAAAGGTTGGAGGTATGATGTGTGGGACTACATGTAAGGTGAGTTAGGTTAGGGTTAAGGATAGAAGAGTGTAGGGTATTAAAGGTAGGGTGGGTTAGGGCTAGATGTATGGTGCAGTGGATTGCCTAGGGTACTTAAGATTAAAATTATGGTTTAAGGGCAGGTTAAGGTTAGCTATAGTGTGTAAGGTAAGGATTAGGGTATGGAGGTACTGTAAATTAGGGCTTGGGAAAGAGTATAAGGGTAAGTTATGGATAGGTATATAAGGAGGATGCATGGTGTAAGTGAGATAAGGTAAGCATAGGATTTAGGGCCATAGCATGATGGGATAGGAGTAGGTTGTACGACTTAGGGGTTATAAATAAAGTGATTATGCTAAAATTAAAGGGATTAGTAGTTATGTGTAAGGTACTGTATTAAGACTGTGGTAGTGTGTAGGTGGGTCAAGGTGTGGAGTCAGGTTGTATGGTTTAAAAATGATGTTTATTTGGGGTAGGATATATTTAAGGTGATAAGGTTATTGGTAGTAGGTAGGACCTAGGGATTAAGGTTGGGGTAGGGTGTAGGTGATATACAGTAGTATGTAGGGGAATAATGGCTCAGCTGTAAGGTTTATGGCGTAGGGGATATGTGTTGGTGGTAGTGTGTAGGGGTTAGATGTAGGGTGTAGGGGTTAGGGATTAACAGTCAGACATGGAGCAGCATAGTCTTTTTGAAGCATGCAATAAATGCAGCGTTTATATTCATAAATTATGACTCAGCATTAGTGATGATCATAAATCTTAATCATAAACGGACATGTGCTTTGCACCACTCTATATTTCCCTTTATTATCCATTATCCTTCTACCGCGCAAGCAGATATAAAATATTCACAAGATAAAAAAGACAAAAAGCAGGTAGAGACTGTGGACTACTGAAGTGCAAGAACTGCAGGAGAATAAAAATACGGTGTAAAGTAACAGCATGCTGAAGGATAGGTAGGGGGCCGGTGTGCATGATGACTTGATTTTTGATGTTATCTGTTAAGTTGAGTCTGACTCACTGTGATTTTATGGGACAGTTCTTTCCACTTTGTTTTTTTTTTTTTCCCCAGTCTTGTACTGCTTTTCTGTTCTTTCAGCTACATCATGTTTTGACTGATCTTGGATCTGATGGTGTCTAAACCATCAGGTTCTTTGGAAGTTCCTTTGACCATCCCAAGCACTTTCTCCAGTGAGATTGATCACGTTTACATGAATGAAATAAGAAAATGTTATGATTTTCCCTTCCAGAGATATGTCTGGGACTATATGTCCTGGTACTTGCTTGTTCTTCACTTTTTCTAACTGTGGAATGTGCAGGAGCTTACTCCAACACCGCTGCTTTCACCTCTTTTATCGATCCGTGATGCAGGAAAGTAAATTCTTGTATGCAGTCAAACTTCTCACCGTCAGTTGCTCTATTGATATTTCCTTCTCCACAGAGGACATGATCTTTGTCTTTTTGATGTTGAAGTTCTTCCTTTCTTCTTTGAACCGATGTTTCAGGCTTTATTTTGTTTCTTGACTGGAGGGTTGTATTGAAGATCAGCTTTTGGTAATCGACCAGTGGCGTCTTGGTTTGTGTAGAGCGGTTACAACAACTTGGCCAGATACTTTGGCACCCTCAGTCCTTGTCCAGGACACTCCCCAGCAGGTCATGGTCGACACAGTCGAGGGCTTGGTTATAGTCAGTGAAGCTCATGTGGAGAAACAAATCTTTCCGTGATTCATTGTAGATTTGCGATAGGATCACATGTGCCAGAACCCTGTTACAAGCCAGTGTGGACAGGTCAGTGGTGTAGAGCTTAATAATACGTCTAATATGAGTTTAGTTTATTGCTAAACTATTGCTATTGCTGCCATGAAGACTGCGTAGCATCTTATTTCTCAATCAGGAAAGTCCTACAATGTTGCTCATCAAACAAGAGCTCACAGAAACATTAAAAGAAGCTTAGAACTGCTGCTGGACTATTAAGCATTTTTAGAAAAGCCAGTGGACAAATAAACAGATTTTACGCCTCAGTTTTGCTGCAGTCTTTAAACCGATCCCTCATTACTCCACTTTGCATAGCGCCTAGATTTGATAGCGTCAATTACGCCAAAAAGGTCTGAAGAGAGGCTCTTATTTCAGCTCCTTATCTTGTCTAGCAGGTCGTTCCTGCACCTTGGGAGAAATCTCCAAACCTTAAGTGTGCATCAGTGCCGGGCAGAAACCCTGCAGGCATTTTAAACAGCCAAGGCAGAGCCAAGAGCTACGGACTCACGGAGACTCGTAGAGCCGAGGCCTTTATGGCGCTGAATGAGGGCATTGTGCGACGTCATGACACTCAGCCATTTAATTAACGCAGAGACACGCAGAGTGCGCTGAAACACTGCCTCTTTCTTCAGCAGCCTCTTTGTGCCGCGAGAAACAGGAAGTCGCTTTTCCTCCCGTGTGGGGGCTGAGCTGTGGAGCAGGCCGCACTGCTGAGGAAATTACAGATTGGCGTAATCGCTCTGGAATCCTGTTAGGCCTTGATGACGGTCACTTTATAAATAATAATTAAATTATAAATAATATTATCCTGGGATTGTAGCACATCTGCTAATGAAATGAAACCAAAGCCATGAGTTGGGTTTCTCTGCATGAGACACCGTACAGCGCTCATTTATCATATACATGATACCATACAGCGGTACCTCGGGTAATCCGTTCTGGAGGCGAGTTCTTAATTTTGTATTGTGGAACAAATTGTCCAATAGGAAATGATGGATGCAATCAAAAACAATCAAAACATTTAGAAAAGACATGTAAATGAAGTAAAATATGAAATAAATTAAACCTCACTTAACCTTAATCTATGATTCCTCTCGGCACCGGCTGCTTTAAAAACCAAACTGAAAGCGTCTCCCTTTTCTTCTTGCTATCGTCCTTGATAACATTCTTGGGACCCACGGTGCTGTGTCTTCACTAAATCCTGCACAAAATGCAAAAAAATAAAAATAATCAACTTGCTTCGCTTGGCTTTCCACTGACGCAAACAAGTTTTGAAAGGCTTAGTCGCCGTTTGGTTCGGCTCGGTTCATATGACACTGCTAATTTCCTCGGTTCTTGAGGCGGAATTCCATATGCTGAGGTTCCCCTGTAAATAATAAACCACACCTACTTTACAGTGATTGACAAAATCAGTGGTCACACCTCCTACTGTACTTTGCTTCAACTGTTAGACACATAAGTCTTCCAGTGAAACTAATTCCTACTGAGGCCACACCTACTCAAGCACTGAAACCACACCCCTATCCATTTAGCCTCAAACACAACGGCCACAAACAAATAGAGGCCACACCTCCTTTAATGTAACTGAAAGACAAAGGCCACACCTCCTATACTGTGACTGATAGGCTAAGAGGCCACACCTCCTTTATTGAAACAGCCAAGCACAGAGGCCACACCTACTTCCACTCAAAGAGAAATTTGTGATAACAAATTTATAGTTATAAAATACATCACTTCTGAATGGGAATTAATTTACATACACTCACTACACACACACACACACACACACACGCGCACAGACACAATGTGCTAAGTATCAAGACTAATAGCACACTAATGTGACTGGATTGTGCTGTGAATAGAATGACTGATTTATGATTGGACTCGAGGCCCTGAGTTCAAACATCCTGCACTAGGTTCCAGGCTCGGTGTAGATGTAGGTAAATCAATGCACCGGCCAATACTTCACCTACAGCTACACACACACACACACACACACACACACACACCAGTGTGCATAAAGAGGTGAATTAGTGGCAATGTATCTTCCTGTGTATTTAGTCACAGTAAAGCAGGTGTGTCCTCTGAGTCTGTAGGGGGCGTGTCCTTTGGGTCTGTAGTCACAGTAAAGAGGTGTGGTCTCTGGGTCAGTAGGGGGCGTGTCCTTTGGGTCTGTAGTCACAGTAAAGAGGTGTAGCCCTTAAGTCTGTAGGGGGCGTGTCCTTTGGGTCTGTTGTAACAGTGAATGAGGTGTGGTCTCTGGGTACAATGTCTGACACACACACACACACACACACACACACCAGAGACGTACAGAGCAGATACAGGATGTCTCTATGAGGTCGGCTGCAGCCAGAAACCGGAGCTAACATTAAAAAGCTACTTATTATTTACACTGTCTCACACACACACACACACACACACACACACACACACACACACACACGTGTGTGTGAGCATGAACACACATACCTACTGAGGATTTAATTATAGGAGCCCAGTCATTTGTCAGT
>JAQQZS010000008.1:1359573-1373483 GCA_030068045.1 Platyallabes tihoni | reverse complement strand
CTCCATTCACTCCCAGAGAAGCTGAGCTTCCCTGGAAGTGACGATTTTGGTGCATTTATCCAATTACCGTCCAGCTTGTAGTCTTAGAGCAGCCGCCACTGGCCCACACATATCCTTTTGCGCCTGGCTGAACTAAACAACCAGGACTGCCAGAGCTGGCGACCGACAATTAGCATGCGACAGTTAGTGTAATTAATTAATTAAGGAGGTGAAAGTAGTTTTAAACCATGGAGGTGGTGGGCAGTCCTGAGAAACTATATATATTTTTACTTTAGAACATCAGCTCCATTAACTTCTGGGTTCCGGGTCGAATCCCAAAAAGTGTTAAATTCAGCCTTGTGTTAGAATCTAGTTAGCTTTGTAGCTCAAGTTAGCTGTGTTGTCGTGAGAGAACAACGCGGATGGTTCAGAGGTACTGTACTGTAGCTTCTGCTTCGAATTACATGAACTAGAATCCAGCACAACTACTTACAATGCTACAGTACTTTTTTTTTGTTGCAACTATAAAGTAAATGTCGAAAATATTTTATTTTAAACGAATGGATCGTAAATGTGCGTGTTTGGTGCTCAGACAGGAAAATCAGTGAACTTACTGTATAATCTCTGTGTTCGAATATTTACTGAGAAGAGTTATATCGATGTCAGTGCAAAGGTACAAATTTTGTTTCGAAATGAACATCTTGTTTAAAAAAATGCAAAAATATAATAATAACATGCTTTGCAGTTTTCTCTCACACTCTTATATTGTTACTGTGTGTGTTTTTTTTTTCAGCACTTGTCCTCGCTGCTCTCTCTTTTTTTTCTGTCTAGATAATAATAGTATGCTTGGCTCTTCTTTCGCATGTGTGTGTGTACGTGTGTGTGCTCTCGGTCGAGCTCTAAGTGAGCAACCCAGTTTGAGCCACAAAATTTATTTACTGCAGCCTTCATTACTGAAACTCACTTCACACATCATAATCATCATCAAAATACGAAATTAATCCTTTCTAACAGCTGATTTGGATGAGAATTGCATCTGAAGGCATCATCATCATCATCAACGTCCTGTTCGTTTTCCCAGCTTCTAGACCGCGCTTACTAGAGCGATTAACTCAGTTAACCACTGAGACTCTGTTAAAACCTGATCCCATCACCTCTTTCCTTACAGCCCACTGACTCCGACATCATAGACCCCTCTTACCTCCCACCCACACACACAGAGCACATGCTAACCGTGCTAACCCTCTCTCCATACACGCCAATCCTGCCTGGATTATGCCATCCATTTTAATATCACTAAGCATGGCCATCTTTTACTGACAATTATTCAATAATTAAAGGGCTGACAGTGTTCATTTATTCCCCAGGAGCTTTGGCTTGGACCGAGCTGCTCAATCAGAGCAGTCAGAGCTAATTAAGCAAAGGGGGTGTGTGGGTGGGGGGATGGGTTCAGAGCGAGAGCCGAGTATCAGCACAAACGGAGGGGTTAGTAGCGTGAGCGTGTTCCAAGCGCTCGGATCTGGACGCGGCCCTGCAGCTCAACGGAGTGATGAAGGCGGTGCAGCGGACGGGCTTTTAGCACGTCTCAGCTCATGGGTGTGATTTATCAGATGCTATTGCTTCGCCTATTTTTTTTTTTTTTTTTAAGCATTTCCAATCGCGCTCCTGGCTCCAGCTCCTCTTTAAAGTGGTGAATGCCAATCCAAGTGAAATTTCTATCCAGTCTCAATCTGTTTAATAATCTTTTCCAGCACATGCACAAGTTAGTCATTTACTCTTAATCTCTTTAATTATTATCATTTTAACATGTGTTAATTAACAACTTTTGTTACCACAGCTACCAAACCTGCCTCTCTCTCTCTTTCTCTCTCTCTCGCAACAGTTTTTGTTGTCAAGAAAATGCAGAAAACCACAAACCCTTCTGAAAGACTTACAAAGCTCTGGCTCTGGAGACTCCTTCCATAAGAGAGCTGTTGCTATGGAAACTATAACGTATCAGAAACGGGTGCATCATGGTCAGAACTCACTCTTTCAATGATATCTTTATATTTCAAGCATTGGAGGACCAGAAACCAGTCTCCAAAACATTTCTGTCTGTCTGTCTGTCCAGGCGATTTTGTCACAGCATCATGCAAAACTGTCTCGACAGAGTTTAATGAAAATTTGGTCCTTTAATATTTGCCTAAAGTTAAATCTGAGCCAGAAATTAAATCCAATAATTGAGTAGTTTTGTGCCAGATGACCTCACAGAAGCCATTGCTTTTTTGGGGAGGAATACAGGGGTTTTGCCCTCAAAGTGGGTGTGGCTAGACACGTCACTCAACAGAGCCAATCAATTCGAGTTTACCGTAAATAGACAGAAACAACCGTAATGCTCCTACAACGTGCCCAAATCTTTACGAAAGACAAACAAACGCGCAACACAGCACGGCTTACTCCACAAAAAGGTATCTAACTTTTAAAAAATTTATCTTTAAAGATGAATGGACAGATCAGTTATGTTTATTCTTATTGCAGGAAGTTTAAAATCAGTTTGTCTCATATGTTCCGAAACTGTGGCACAAAAAAAAAGCAGTGGTATGAAGCGCCACTATGATATAAACCCGGAGTAGTCCGAGGTGAGGGTGTGTAAAATACCTGAACTGAGAGCCCCGTGTTATGTCCTAAAATCAAAACCTTACAGAATGTGATTTATTTGTATTAATAAGTTAGACAGAGAGTTCTGCTGTACAGAAAGACACACAGACTTGTACGTGGGCTTCAACCTCAAATAATAATAATAATAATAATATCACTGATTACATTATTAGATCAGCAGATTATTTTTAGCTTTTAATTTTCCAAACTCTTTTCCAATGAATGACACGTACTAACGCTAGTCTGTTATAAATAACGCTGTGATGTGAGTGACGTGCAGGTGTACTACTGTCAAAGCTGCTGCTATAGAGAATTAATCAACACCTTCTGAAACAATCAGAATCCAGACTTAAACATGACTGTGGTGTGAGAATGTACTAATGTTTCCTCCCATCATTATGTGAACACAGCTGATTTTTTTTAAAAAACTAAATGCACAAGACTAATTTTAAGAATTTTAAATGAAAAGAACTCCTCTTCGAAATTTAGTGAATTTGTGTACGGTATTTACTGCACTTCAACCTTGCATGTCGTAATATTACTGCACAGATGTGTGTCAAGTTTGGTTCCTGTAACAATTTTGCTTCAAATTGCGTTTAAGGATTAAAATAAAAAACAGCAGTGTAAAGATTAGATTGATTGAAAAGACAAGTGTTGAAATTTAATGAGGCAACAGTTATAAACCGATTGTTATTAACTGGTGTGTGAAGAGTAAAAAAGTTATTCACGCTGTAAAAACTGATTTTGAAATAGTTCTTCATCATTCTTCACAAATTATCAGTAGGTTTACTCCAGATTTTGGACATGAGCTAGTGATATGACCAAAAGTATTTCACCAAACCTGTAAATGGTTGAATTCAGGTATTTCAGTCAATCAGGCCCCTTATCCCCAGTGAAGAACAATGTTAATGCGTCAGTAGACCAAGACCCAGTGCACAAAGCAGGGACTATAAAGACATGGTTTGTTGAGTTCCATGTGGAACTTGACTGACCTCAACCCCATCGAGCACCTTTGGGATAAACTGGAACAGAGATTGCGAGCCAGGCCTTCTCGTCCAACATCAGTGTCTGACCTCATAAACGCTCTAAAGAATGAATGGACACGAATTCACACAGAAACACTCCAACATCTTGTGCACCGCCTTCCAAGAAGAACGGAGGCTGTTATGGCTGCAAAAGGTGGGGCAGACTCTATCCTGAAGTATTTCAATACCATTACAATATCATTGCAGGTTTCGTCCATATAGTGTATATCGATCAGAGGATGCAAAATAATATCGTATCGTTATTCGTATTGTTATTGGTATTGTCATATATATACGTAGATATCATTCACACTACAGTAAAAAGATTATATACGAAAAAAGAAAACGATTTTTTATACCATGGACATTTGAGTCAAACCCGGACTGATGAAATTTCTGGGAAAAGGTGTAAAAGTGATTGACATTTACAGAAGACTTCGAGCACAGTATGGTGATGAGACTCTTAATCGCAGTAAAACATCTGAAAGGTGCAAACGTTTTAAAGAAGGCTGTACGTCCGTGAATGACGATCCTGGCCGAGGTGGCTCGGAGCCCACTGCAGTCGATCCTGCGAACATTCAGCGAGTGGAACCCCTGATCACGGAAAATCTACAGAGAACTTGTTTTCAACTTGCAGTGACTAAGAGACACATCTGTCTGTGGGAACTGTTCACACAATTTGTGACTTGGATGTTCTTCGTAACTTTTAACTCTTCGTACCTGTAACCTGACCAGCAGTGACGGAGTGACGGGCTCCAGTGATGGTGACAATGTAGAACAATTGAGAGATTGTTGAATTAATCTACTGAATAATGTGGTTTAGTTTAAAGACTGAATAAGCATATGTGCGATCATAGTTCGATGCTGCATATGTTTTATTTAGAAACTTGTGAGCAGCGTGATCTCAGATCCTGATCCTCACATAATCTTAAAGACAAAGGAATCGAATATAATCTCTACTTACTGTTTCAAATTATTTTTTCGTTCTTTCAATAGATTAAAACAGAACGCAGTGCTGGGAAAACAATATTTCAACAATGTTAAGCAACCAACATCGTTCCAGTGTTGATTCACCATTTTTCATTAGGTTAGGTGCGCTTTTAGGTGCACCATTTTTCATTAGGTTAGGTGCGCTGGTACTGTACCTAACCGCTACAACGTTAATACAACGGGGATGTTCTGTCCTGCTTGCTGTAGTGGAAGAGAACATGTTGTATTAACACCTATATTTTCTATTAAGTGTAAACAAACCAGCTGTGCTCAATAAAGATTTTTTTTTCTTTAAAGCTTTATGTTTTTACACAGGCGGCGAAGCGACGCGATGAAGCATCTGGAAGTCATTCATTTTTCAATAAGTCGCGATTTACACCGAGAGAAACAGCTAATGTGGCATTTAAAACAGTCATGTACTCACAGTGACACTCGTTTATTTACATTGTACTAGCGCACTTTGTGCAATCATAGATGTTGGACTAGCGGGTAATGCTAGATATAATTTCAGAACTGAGTGCTAATCTACAGCCACATCTGAAGATGTGGAAATGTTAATGATCCTTGAATCTTTCGTCTAATTTCCATTGCTTAGTGCGTTCAAATTTTTTTCTTCTCCAGTTAACGTTAATTAACGTTGCTATCTGTTCTTTGCTAGTTTAATGGTGTTCCCAAACATTTCAGTGAGTTGTTGTTTTTTTCCCCACAAAGTCACAACGAATGAACGAACCGAGCCAAACCGAATGCCAGCTAAGTTGCGCGGATGTCCAGGAGCCACAGCACCATGGGGTCCCAAGAATGCTATCAAGGACGGTAGCAAGAAGAAAAGTGAGCCGCTTTTAGCCGGAGCCAGGAGGAATCATAAATTAAGGTTAAGTGAGTTAAGTGTTTAATGTCTATTTATTTCATATTTTACTTCATTTACGTGTCTTTTCTAAATGTTTTGATTGTTTTTATATGCAAAAATATGATTATAGTGTTGAAAACTGGTAATATTGGTGATATTTCTGGGAGGCTGGAACGAATTATTTGTATTTACATTATTTCCTATTGAACAATGTGTTTCACAATACGAAATTTCGCCTAAGTAACTCGCCTCGGGAACGGATTAAATTCGTATGCTGAGGTACCGCTGTACATTAGTTAGAACATAACATATAATAATTAAAACAGGTTTAAAACGCACCACTGAACTTGTGACTCAAAAGAAAGAGGTCACCCGCGCTAGCCGGACCGATGTAACCATAGCAACGCTGACCAGCAATCAACCTGTAGGGATCGGCGTGACCTGAGGCAGAAAAATAAAAAGCACGAGAGCAGAGTTAATGCTCGTCATACATCCCTGAATGGCTGACAGGCTGCGTTCCAAATCATCAGCCGCCGCCTCGCTAAACGTCCCGGGGGTAATCCAGGAGGAAAGTGAAGAGAAGTGGCAAAGTGCCCTTTTACTTTTATGCTCCAAAGAGCATAAAACTCATGAGCGCTCGGTGTTCAGCAGCTGCTGACTGCAGATTCATAAAAAAGAAAAAAGGAAAAAAGAACAAATAATCATTTGCAATCAAAAAAATTTATAGGATAAAGCAATTTTTCAGTGACCTACGGAAAAATAAATACACAAACACCTTACTGTATGTAAATGTTATTCTATTTCCAATTTTTCATTCTGATATTATATTTAAAATAAAATAATTTCCTAAACACATTTACTAATCTGCACTAACACATCAACATTCACTAACAATTTTCTTTTTTCATTCTGTGCTCTAATTCCTCTTACACTTAAGCGTTATCTTTATTGATGTTTTAAATATGTGATTGACTTATTATTAATATTTATCATCTTGTAATGTAATCCGTAATGTAATACATCATATTTAAGCTGTGGTTAAAAATGGATGCTTATAAAATATTTAATTGTATTATTGTTATCACAAGTTAGATTTTTTTCTTTCCACTTCTTGGACCTGCCCTGAGTATAATTTTATTCATGAGCACAAAGCGCATTTTTATACACCAGCTTGAGCCTCAGCCAAAGCAGTGTGCAGTTTCACCGACTCGACTGTGAGATTTATTGGAAGCGGAGAAGCCGAGTCGCGTGTATTAACACCGGAGACGCTTCCTGATGGTGTAATGGCGTCCTGGACGCAGCCCCAGTCTATAGATTTACTCATCCGTCAGACGCTTTTATCCGGAACGATTTACAACGGAAGCGGAACCCAGTCCAAGAGCAGAGCCGAGCCGAGATGTAAACCCATGACCTTCTCGAGTCTGGGAGAAAACTAAAGAAGTTCACACGCTGGACACATCGCGGGTCAAATAGATTGAGAATAAATCTGAAAAAAAAGTGTTTTTTTTTTACAAACTATTCTTTAAACCCCTGAGACACCACTGCACCTTCATAAAAGTCTAATGAAAAGTGAACAAGCTATACAGTACATTATACAGTTCTGTGCAGTGTGCAGCCCCTTTCCTTATATTAAATGAAATTAAATGATGTATATTAAATGCAAGAAATGTGAAAAAAAAAAGTTTTACTGCGACTGTGTCTAAACCTACATTTAAAAAAATCACTGTATGTAAAAACCACAGCAGCGACCTCATTTCCCCTCTCGTCTGTTCCAAACACTCAGCGTTCAGCATCAGCAGTATAACCAATCAGCGACCCGATCATTTGTCATCATCTGCACCTGGTTCTCACTGGTTCATGCCTTCAGTTAGATGTTTTTATGCTTGAATGATTCAGAGGTCACTGTGTCATCTTGCTCTGAAACTGCTCAGGTAAAGGGACTGGACTGAAAATGATGAGAGACAAAAAGTCCTTCAGGAAGCCTGGAGAATTATTGCTCAGAACTACATTAGTATAAAAATATTTTTTTTTTTTAAATGGAGGGGGTGGGGGTCATGACTTTTACACCATACTGTACATACATACAGTATATATGGAACATATTATTGGAAAACATGTCATCCTCAGGCAACAATGACTTTTTTCATTTTTATATTTTCTTTCAGGAAAACAAAATTCCATGAAAACATTAAAATGAAAACACAAGCTGCATATTTTTTGTTATTATTTTATTGTTTAAAATAAGTCTCACTTCTCAAAAAAAAGGTTATTTTAATAAATATTAATTAAACTGAATTATAAAAATTGTGACGCTTGTATTACGTGTATACCTGTATTTTTTTTTATTTATATAATACCATAGAATTTTTTTTTCACATTTATCAAAGCTACTTTTAAACATGTGTTATTCATGAATTTAAAATTCCAAATTATTATTTTTTAACTTAATTACTGTAATTTTTTCTAGGAATAATTTATTTTATTTTAATTATTTTCTATTAATAAAAAGAAATAAGTAATAATTTTTTAATTCACCACTATGTTAAAAAAAAAACAAGAGTAACATGTATGGGACCAATGAGGATAATCAATCATTAAATAAATAAATACTAAGAAAAAATAATAATAAGAGTGATGCTTATGTGCTAATAAAAAGAAAAGAAATACAAAATTAATTTAAAGCAATAATATTTAGTGCAGTATTTACACAAAAAACATTTCTGAATAAAAATTTACAAATTTAAAGTTTGGAACTTATTCAAGGTTTTTTATTTTTTATTTTTATTAATTACTATATTTTTTCCTAGAAATAATTTTGTGGGTTTAATAAAAAAAAATAGCTAATAATTTTTACATTCATTACAGTATAAAAAACAAACAAACAAGAGTAATGTGTGGGATCAATCAGGATGATCAGGATGTAAAGAAAGAAAGAAAGAAAGAAAGAAAAAAGATTAAGAAGAAGAAAATATAAAGTATTATGCATATGTGTAAATAAAAAGAAAGAAAATCGCAAAACAGTTTAAAGCAATAATAATTATTATATTATTATGTGTGGTATTTCTTTTTGTTTTCCATTCCATACCCTAATCTTTCTGTTTTATTGCATCAATAAAAAGCAGTAATCATTTGGAGAATAACAAACAACAACCACAATAACGCTGGCCCTGACACAAACCCGTTTCTGTCCCATGATTCCTCAGGGTTGTGAAGCTAACGGCTAAACCGCTCAGCTCAAGACTAATGATGCTTCTGAGTCCAGGAAAGATATATCATGAGCATCAAACCGTATCGCAGCGCTGATTATCAGCCCGAGTAGGTTTTATTTTGTTGCTCATTCGTGTCAGGTTTCTGTCCTGCGGGAGATGAGTGAAGGTTGGAGACGTCCTGCTGGACTCCTGTCCAAATGTCAAACTCTGATGCAGGAGTCGGCGTGTACCGAGGAGTGATCGTATTAACAATCTAACGCTTTACCGCACAGCGCTGTGAGCTCTGGATGTGAGTTCTGGGGTTAGGCGTGGTTTTAACGAGTGAAAATGTGGGCGTGGCCTGAAAGGTTCTGTTCTAACCGTGGGGGGGCGGGGTTAAAATTATGAACGTGTTCAAACATTCTGAACTAAAAACGTTATGAATTTTTTACCAAACACATATGAACTGAACATATAACACTCAAAAAAAGATTTTATAGACATTTAATTAAAATGTCGGGCTCTTAATTATTTATTACACATTTTTAAAATGAAAATTTTCAGTTTTCTTTTATTTAAAAGTGGATTAAAGAGCTGGCGCATGGGTAAAAATGTATGACCTTTAAAAAAAAGAAAAAGACAAAAAACAGTAAACAAACAAACCAAGAGTGTGTATAATGTTTCGAATAAAGAAAATGAATGAATAAATGAATGAATGTAAACTTCCTGTTTATAATGTAAGTTTTGATCAGCATTTAATCAGAGCTTTCAACTATTAAGAATCTGTACTTTTAAGAAATGATGCTGCCTCAGGTAAGACATATCGTGACTTATCGTCATGATTTATCGCGATACATGTGTCGTATCGTCGTATTGCAGAGCGACTGGAGTGTTTTTAAGAACCTGTAACTGTGCATGGAACCTGAACAACATCATAGTGAGCCCGCCCCCACCCCCCTACCCCCCACCACCACCACCACACACACATGTACCAGATATCATGTGTGAACTAAGGAGAAACTCCTCGTGTACTTAGGAAACGTGAAAGTCGAGCCGGTTTATCGCAGGCGTGTGTTCTGAAACCGAACGCGAATCTCAGCTCCCTGAGGGATTCAGGACTCGAGATGAGCCTCGTGCCAATCTCCCACAAGGTTACAAGAGATGTCATCATCCTCGGCTTGGCCCGATTCCACACACCGAGCCTGCCTTCACGTCCTCCCGAGTCTCTAATCTGCGTCCACGTTCCGAGCTGAGCGACACGTCGCCGATTTCACGTCACTCACTTTAGGGAGATCTCGCCGCTTAGAGACAGTGATGTGCCGCAGTCGAGGGGTTCAGGTGTGTATGTGTGTGTCTATGGACACAGGGCCATGTGCAAAACATTTTAACCTTTTCTCACGTGTGCATATATGCACGCATGCTTGTGTGTGTGTGTGTGAGAGTTCATGAGATCATCATACTAATTGTCGTTGCATAAACAAGCCATATTTATAATTAACCATCACTTCAGCCTGATTAGTTCATTAATTAAAACTCGCGCCTATGATTTATTTCCCTGAAAATGCCGGCGTGTCAGAAGCGCTGCTTCCAGCCCGTACACACCCACCAGCGTCACCCGTCACACACTCACCGGAATCCCTGCCTGTGTGAGCATGCTGAAGATAAGACTTTTCTTTTTTTGTTGTTTAATCAATGACTCACTCACTCATCATCTATACCACTTTATCCTGTATTCAGGGTCATGGGGGCGGAGCCTATCAACTCCAGGTGGGGTTCCACAAAGGGTACCACAAAGTGGGGTACCTCCTGAGCATGGTGCCAATCCAGCACAGAGCACACACACTCATTCACACACTACAGACAATTTAGGAACATCAATTAGTCTAACCTGCATGTCTTTGGACTGTGGGAGGAAACCAGAGTACGTGGAGGAAACCCACCAAACACAGGGAGAGCATGCAAACTCCACACACGCAGAGACGGGAATCGAACCTGGCCGGGAATCAAACCCAGACCCTGGAGGTGCAAGGCGACAGTGCTAACAACTACACCACCGCGCCGCCTATAATCAATCAATCTTCTCAAACAGTCTCAGCTCACTGTTACCTCATGAAGGTGTTTTACAGGAAAAATGACACGGCCATGAAAAAAAAAGAAATAATGAAGATTTAAAAAGTGTGAAACCGCACTAAAAGAGCAACGATCCACTTAAAAACCTTAGCATCGGACGGATACAGGGACTTTTATTGATTTATAAAGTTATAGGAGGTGTTTAAATATAAAATATCATGGTAACGATTATTCTTGAAATATTGAAATATTTGTTTATAAATATACACGTTCAAATATTAATAAATAAATAAACAAATGAATGAATGAATATTTTTATTTACATTTTAACACTTAGTTTTAAATAGTTTTATTAAAAATAATACTTGAGATAAAAATACAATTTTTAAACTATGAATTTGATTACATTCTGTTTTTATTGATTTAATATTTTTGTCCCTGTGTTTGTTTGTTACAAATAAACACATCACAGATAAAATTTTTTTTATTTATTTATTATGTTTATTATTTGTATAAATTATTCTCAATTTGAATATTCAATAGAGTTATGCGTATTATTACTATTTATTAGTATTATAAATAGTAATAATTAGTATTAGTCAATAATAATAAAAGTATTATTATTATTATTATGCTATCAAACATTTTGAGAAAAAATAAAGGGAAATAAAATAAACTAAAATCAAAAATTGGTATACCCCCGTGGCATTCTTCAGATTAAGGAAACACATTAAAAATATATTTATTTATTTATTCATTAATTAATTTTTATTTGGTTATTCCACATGTACATTATTGGATATTCTTTATTTATTTATGTATTCATTTATTCATGATTGTTTTTGATGATTTCATATTTTTATATTATATATTATTTATAATTTCCCTTTTTATTTTTTCCATTATTAATATAATTAGCATTATTTTTTATTGCAGTTGCTGTTAGTGAATCTTCTTTTTCTTTCTTCTTTTACTGTTTATTTATTTATTTATTTATTTTACACACATAATGAAATAACTTCCTACTTATAAATGGGTTCATTAGGGCTTCCCAAACTTGCATGCTAATTAGCTAGCTGGCTAAACAAACAAACAAGCCAACAAACAAGTCATTCCCGTCAATCACTGGGGTGCAGCACTGCATCTATGCATCTAAATTGCCTTCAATATGATAATTTTGCTAATGTATCATAAGATTAGACACTTCAGCGTATGTGTGTGTGTATGTGTGTGTGTGTGTGTGTGTGTGTGTGTGTGTTTGTGGCAAGTTTGCTGACTCTCCTTCTCCCTGATTTCCTCCCACTTACTCGGCCATTTTCATCCATCACTTTGTGGCGTCGCCCCTTTAATCATGATCTGCTTATTTACAGCTCATTTAGGAGAAAACGGAGGGAAACACTGCGCTAGGTGTGGAGTTAGCTGCGATCGTGGTGTCATTGCGTATGCAGACGGTCGTGGGCGGCCGGAGGGGACAGACGGCGAGGAGCAGACAAATAGAGAGCGATGAGGTCATTAACAGAATTATTCATAAATCTCGCTCGCTCCTTCACCTCCGACTGAGCGGCAGATGAAAAGCGACGGCCGGGGAATGCAGCTTTTTAAAAACTGTTCGGTAACATGAATTTTTTTTTTTTTTTTTTTAAACAGCCATGAGGCATCTTGAAGTCTTTTTGAAACAGCGTCGCATCTACTCTTGACACTCGCTAATCGCTGCAACACCACCAGAAGGTCATGTGGTGTTTACCAACAACGCTGTCTTTTTCCCTGAGCGTCTCCATAAACCAGTTCAATCTGTTCGTGTGATGTTCCACCGCTTCTGTTGCCAAGGGAACTCGTTCTCGCAGGAGGCAGAACCCGAGGACTTGATTGACACTTGCGCTTGCTTTCCCTTCCTCTGTGCTCTTGACCTAATTACATTCGCAGGACACTCGCATCCAATACACATCAACATCAACATCAACACCAGCATCATGCAGAACCTATGTGGGAGTGTTAGGAACATTCTTGGACTTTCGTTTTTGGGGTATTTGGTTGATTGCACCTTTATTTCTTAACTTTCTACTTCAAAGAGAAACTCTTAAAGTGATGGATTGCTTTAGAGAATGTTTTTGCTAGGTTATCAGCTGGTGTCTGATGAAGATTGGTGAAGAACTTTAATGTTTAATGGAGCATGTTTGGTTTGTTTTAAAAACAAACAAACAAACAAAATCAAAGGAACCTGTTGGTATTTGATGGACCAAAATGGAGAATTCTCATATTTATTGAGTGTGTTGGTGCCTGTGGGCATTTCATGGAGCATATTGGTACGGTGTGAAAAGGTGGAGCATGTTGATGCATGTTGGTGTTTACTATAGAACATTGTGTTGGAAATGTTGGAGAATGTTGGCATTTGTTGGCGCATACTCATGTTGTTGTAAAGGAAATCAACCTATCTGTGTTTAATGGACCAATTAGTGAATTTTGCCATGAAAAAATAACCTTCTGGTTTTTGATGGAACAATGGAACATTGGTGAATTTTAGTGCTTAAGAAAGGCATATAATTGACCAAGTTGGTGAATCTGAATGTTTGAGAAAGGCATGTTTGTTTTGAGGGAAATAAAAACCTGTTGATGTTTGATGTCAAAGAATGTTGGTGTTTGATGTGCAGGTAAGAAGCTCTTGGTTTTTGATGGACAAGGTTGGTCAATTTTAGTGTTGGTTGGTCCTGAAAGTTGCTGCTATTTGAGAAAAATATTGCAGAATATTAGTATTTGGTATAAAAAAGTAAGCATTAGAGAATTTTATTTTTTGTTAGGAAAGTTTGGTGTTTATTAGTAGACCAAAGAGTGTGTTTGTGTCCGGTGGAAATTATAAGAACGTGTCCGCGTTGCACGATTTTCATGTTCACTATGCACTGATGTTTGAGAATCTTATAGGAAAAAAATTAAAATGTGTACTGGAGAGTTTCTGTTTGAAAGAGCATGTTGGTTTTGATGGACGATGCATGAGAATTGTGTTGTTTATTTGCAAAATATGGATGTCACCAGAATGCTTAGTGGAAAATTGTTTTGAAAATCTAAATCTTTGGGGGCAGTGGTAGCTCAGAGGGCTAAGGCACTGAGTTACTGACCGGAAGATCGGCGGTTCGAACCCCAGCTCCACCAGGTTGCCACTGTTGGGCCCTTGAGCAAGGC
>JAQQZS010000008.1:1276558-1292007 GCA_030068045.1 Platyallabes tihoni | reverse complement strand
TGTGAAGCTGCTTTGAGACAATGACCATTGTTATAAGCGCTATATAAATAAAATTTAATTGAATTGAATTGAATTGAATGAGTGAAGGTGTGTCCAAACTTTTGGCCTGTACTGTATGTATATATATATATATATATATATATATATATATATGTACAATATGAAGAAAGTGATGATCTTATGGCTGAGGCAACCAGAAGCATTATGGTTCTGTAGGAGAATTCTGGATTTCATCAAAACCACAAACATTCTTCTTTTATTAAGTTAGAATACAAGTGGGTGAAAACTTTTCCACTTCTGGTAATCATTCTTTGTGGAAGGATATGCCCTTTAATGTAAGACACTGTTGTAATAATAATAATAATATGTCTGCCTCACACTTTGTCTTAACTAAGAGTCAAATGTCTCTGAGGTCCTCTAGTGGCAGGCTGTGTTATAGCTTTTAACCCTGGCTGTTGTCGTGGCAATGAATGACGGCTGAGCAAATCCTTTAATCTTTTAATTCTACAGCTCCACAAATAATTTCTAAACGATAATTGATCATTCATTTGAAAGTGAAACCTTTAATTTTCAGTCGGTCGCTGGATTTAACTACTTATCCTTCCACTATGTTGATACATTTTACTTCCACCAGTAAAATCAATATCTTTGTTAAAATTCCATCGCTAACGTTTAGCATTTTACAGATGAATTAACAATCGTGTAACTTTCAGTTGGGTTCAGTTTCTCCTGGGTTACGGTTGTGGTTGTGTTACTGTCCGGTTGTTTTCATTTCTGTTTGTGTTTCTGTTTGTAAATGGTTTATTTTTTTACGTTTTTCTGTTATTTACGGTAATTTTTTACGGAGCGAGAGGCGGAGCCGTTTACACACTCGCTGATCTCGGCTAAAGTTTTATCTCGCACTCACCCTCTTTTTGCTGTTGATCTGTTTGGTTTTCTATCTTTCTAGCTTTTCTATTTCTCTAACTCTATTTCTCTTTTCTTTCTCTCTTTTTTTTTATCTCCTTGTATTTCTCTCTCTTTTATGTCCTGTTATACTCTCTTTATGTGTCTTTCTGTCTGTTGGTCACTGTCACTCTTCTGTCTTTCTTTTATGTCTCCTCATATGTCTCTCTTCATCTCTCTATCGCAATCTCTCATCCATGTCTCCTTTTATGTATCGCTCCATGTGTCTCTCTTTCTGTCTGTCTGTCTCTCTCATCCATGTCTCCATTTACTTTACTTTCTCTCTCTCTCTCTCTCTCTCTCTCTCTCTCTCGCACTCCTTATAAGTCTTCCTGTTTGTCTGTTTTTCTTGACTGCTTCTGTAAGTCTCTCTCTCTCTCTCTCTCTCTCTTTCACAGCTCACTGAACCGGAGCGTAGTGTCTTTCCGACTAAATGATTTTTTTTTTTTGCACTCAGGGAATGTTACCATGGAGACTGTAGCAGGCCCAGCCCCTTGTGTGTATGTGTCTACATGTATGGCTTTGTTTGTGTTTTTGTGTGTATGTGCGTGTGTGTATGTATATGGAGAGAATGTATGTATATGTAGTATGTGTGTTTTATTATGTTTGTGTGTGTGTGTGTGTGTGTGTGTAAGGTAGTGATAAGTGCCATGTCATCACCTTGGTGCAGTGTGTGCTCTCAGTGTGCCAGTGGGGATGCAGCTGCTCCACACACACACACACACACACACGCACACACCTCCATTCGAACTTCTCCCCCTTGTCCCTATTCCTCCTCCTCCTCCTGTTTCATCTTCTCCTGAGCTCTTCATCCACCGCATCATCTATTCTTCCCTTTGAAGACACTCCTCTTTCTATCCTCCTCAGTCTACTTTTATTATAAGAGTTTAAACAGTAGCTGCTATAATGAAAGTAAAGCACTTTGTTCACAGAAGCATTTAAGAGGAAGTTTTATAAACTGATGCCAGATTGTGTTCTTTGCTCTGCGGGGTGGAACAGGATCAGGTTAGACCCTATGTAGGGCACGAAGAGAGTGTACAGGAAGCCATTCGGGACGCGTCCTAATTTAAAGAGTGGATGTGGAGACTCACCTAGATGACGGAGAAGGAATTAAAGCAAAATAATAAGGTTGAGCTGAAAGTGAAATCAAGAGAGTTTTTAAAGAAAGAAAGCCATTAATCCATTTGATTCTTTCAACATTGTGTTCAACCAATCAGTGATCAGCACTGTTTTAGCTCCACCCACATGCCAATTCAGAGGTACCTCGGCATGCGAATCATTTTCGGCATTTGAGCGACTGAACTGAGCCGAACCGAACACATGTTTGCGTCAGTGGAAAGGCAATCGAAGCAAGTTTTAGTGAGTTTATTTTGCTTTTTTTTTGTAAGATTTAGTGAAGACGCAGCACCAGGGGTCACAAGAATGTTATCAAAGACGGTAGCAAGAAGAAAAGGGAGCCGATTTCAGTTTGGTTTTTAAAGCACTCGGTGCCAAGAGGAATCATAAATTAAGGTTAAGCGAGGTTTAATGTCTATTTATTTAAAATATGATAATAGTATTGGGTGGTGGTAATATTGGTAATATTTTTGGGCAACTGGAACGGATTTTCTGCATTTACATTATTTCCTATGGGACAACAAGTTTCACAATACGAACTTGCGCCTTAAAAACTCGCCTCTGTAATGAATTAAATTCATATGTTGAGGTACTGCTGTACTTGGAGAACCACTTTCAGCAAAAAACATGCAGTTAATAAGTACACAGTTTTCTTTAAAAAAAAAAAAAAAAAAAAGAGGAAGCTTTTCAATCAAGAATAGCACACACATCCCACAATTTTGCCATCCAAAGTTTGCTAATTTTTTAGGACTAATGGTCAACTAAACAGGAAGTGCATTTGATTTCTGAGTCTTTCTGCATAATTTCCTCTTTTGGCTGTTTTCTAGCACGAGCAGACACACACACAGACACACACATTTTGGTACATATCTTTTATTTTGACCATCGTCAAACCAAATCACCATCATCATCATCTTCATGTTATAATTTTTTTTTTGCCCTGATATCGTTGCATTTTCTTAAAATCTCATCTTTATATCGAAACTCATAAAAAAGTAAAACATTTCTCAAAGGAAACAGATAGACAAACAGAAACAGAGACTGGAAAGAGAGATAGAGTATACACACCGTTACTCTGCAGCACTTAGTGCCGAGTTCGTTATCGGCTTTGTCTGTTTTTTTTATTATTCTTTTTCAGCATCAATTGATTTATTTAGTCTCAGTGATCTATCATTGCATCGAGTTTTGACATCATCCATGTTAATATAGGCATGCAAACACCACTGTTCACCCCTCCCCCCTCCCAGGGTCACCCAGACACCCAGAGGGACGAGACAGGGACGAGACGGAGACGAGACTGGGACAAAGAGGTGACGCGGGGATGGTGTGCAGCTCGGGAGTGCGGTGAGGTCAGAATGGAGAGAAGATTAATAACTGCAATACATCACAGAGAGAGAAAGAGAGAGAGGACAATATGAAATAGATAAAGATATGATAAAAAATAGAACAATAAGCAAAAGAATTAATGCAAGAATAAGAGCAAGATAGAACTTAAGACATTTAGAAAGATAGAGTGAGAGAATATATTAAGAGTGATAGATAGATAGACAATAAGAGAGAATGAGAGGAAGGAAGAAAATGGGAGTGACAGAAAGACATAAAATGAGAGATAGACAAAACGAGAGAGATTTCAAATAAGAAAAAAGAAAGAGACAGAACTGGATGAAATGGGAGAGAGAGAGAGAAAAACAGAAAGAGAATAAAAGAAGATGAGAGAGATGAGTTATGACATTGCATTTAAATTGAATTAGAGATAGACAGAACAAGAGAGAAAAGGGGAAAAGATGGAAGTGAAGAAAAAAATAGAAAAGGGAAAAGATGAAAAAATGATAGAGAGAAAGACGGGGAAAGAGAGCGATATAGAATTAATCTCGCTAGCTAGAATCCCTAGCGTCTTATGTCCTAGCGACTCTCCTTTAAAGTTTTAACGATGATCAGAACTCGCTAGAGTGAATTCCTAAAAGATTAAACCTGTGTTTGGTATGGAGCCAGAGAACTGGGTGGAGGGATAGAGAGAGGAGACAGGAACAGAGACAAGGACTGATATATGATCTCTCTCTCTCTCTCTCTCTCTCACACACACACACACACACCCAGCCATGTCTTCTATAAATTGATGGAATTAATTCAAACAAAAGAGACACTGATAACATTATAATCCTTGTTAGGCTAAAGGTCAAGTCATGCTATTTTTTTTCTTTAAGAAATCACGTTTTTATGACAATCTGCAATTAAATGCTATCTATCTATGTATTTATTTAAAAAATAGCTAATGTTGCTAATAGATACGTCATAGATGATTAAGGCATGTGACATCTCAGAGTCAATCGACCAAGAACCATCAAGACTTTCCATTTTGGTGCACTCACAAACAGCTCAGGAATGTGAGGAAGGCAACGTAGCCTTAGTTTTGTTATTATATTAGGTACTAATAAACAGCATGCACCTTTTGCGCTTGATGTAACACATGATGTATTATTGCCTATTACGTACTATAGCCTACTGGTATGTTATGCTCAATCTAGTTTCCTCAAAAAAGATATTTTTGTAAATGGAGAAACCAAAGCAAGGTTATGTTTTGTTCTGATAATGTTAAGTTCTGAAAGCTTTATAAACTTCCATTATTTATTAGCAACATCAGTCTCTAGTGAAAAGTGGACATTGATCTGGGTTGCTGACTGATATAGCAGTAATTGTCCTGAACATACAGTATGTGAGTGATGGTGTGCAGCAAGGAAAGTAATATGACCAAGAGAGGTAAAGATGAGAGGTGAAGTCCCATCTGTCTCTATCTCGTGATTGTAATGATTAGAGCTGGACGATAAAAAAAAAAAAGTAATTTAAATTAACAATTACTTAAGAATAGTGTGTAACATGTGATTCAGTTTATTTCCAAAAACACTGAGAAACTGATTTGTTTATTTAAGGTACATAAACTATGAAAAGCCCCGCCTCCTATATGATACACACACACACACACACACACACACACCTATTGGTCAATAGTGAAATTACATCCTAATTATATTTACATGGGAAAAGATGAGAGGTGATGATGCAGACCTGAGGACAGAGAGGGAGGTGAAGTGAAAGTAAGAGAGGTCGCAGAAGAGGAATAGAAAAATAATGAGAACAAGATATTGAGGCAGCATGGTGGAGAGCAAAAGAAAGAAGGGGCATGAGAGACAGAAGAAGAGGGTGGAGAAGAGAGTGATAGTGAGTAAAAAATGAAGAGATGATGTAAAAAAGGAAGAGGAGAGAGAAAGAGGGAGACAGGGATAAATACAAATACCGCAATAAAAAAACTGAATAAGTTAGCAGACATGAGAAGGGAGTTAAATATAATATGAAAGAGAGAGAGAGGATAAGGCAAGGAAAGATGGATTGAGAGATGGTGTGTAAAAGAGGTCAGAGGTGGAGAAAAGGAAGAAATAGAGAGAAAGAGCTGGGTAAATACAAAAAATAGAGGAAAAAGAGAAAAAAGTAAACGAAATAGGGAAAGGAATGGCGAGGAAAGGGATAGAACAATAGAGAGGTGGGAAGAGAAAGAAAGAAGAGCATGAGGGAAAGGCAAAAAAGAAGGAGGAAGAAATCAAGGAGAGGATAAATAGATAGATAGATAGTCAAATCATTTTTAAGAACAATACTAGAGATAATTTGTTTATTAATGATATTATAAGCAGTATGTTTATAAAGCCCCGCCTCCTCTCTGTTTTCATTGGTTGCTGCACTTTTGTTCTGATTGGCTGCCTAAACAAACTGTAGAAAGGTTTCTTCTTATATGGATTTTCCACATAATGAAATATCAGAGACAATTGAGACTTATCGCCCAGCTCTACTTACGTAAACAACATTTTTCACAAACAAAACAGCACACTCAGGCAAAAAATAACATAATAACATAACCCTGAATTAAAGGAAAAACAAAACGTAACTGGCGTTTCTTTTTTTTTTTTTTTCTTAATCCTTCCTCATAGCCGCCGGCTTCAGACACAAAGAGCACAAAGAAATCGATCCTCTAAGACAGGACAGAAGACACATTTCGTTTTAACAAGAGCTGCTGTGGGAGGAGCTAGTGCCAGTGGGCAGGGCTACAGGTTCAGGAGTTTCTAGGATTAGAGAGTTAGAGGGATAGAGGTCAGGCGCCAGAACATGTCATACACAGGAGCACGGTGACAGACAGAACAGACGCACAGGAGTACACGCAAGCAGAAAACGAACTCCAAGAAGAAAAACACTCCAACAAACAGGTAGGTCAAAGGATCACGGAAATGCGTGCGTCCCTCCAAGGAAATGCAGGCGTGTCAAAAATGAAGGAATGGTATAAAAATAAAAGACTATGGCAGAATCCTTTCCCCCGCCTCCAAAAAAAAGGTACTTGTCCATCACTAAAGTGCGCTCCGTCCCCAGGTTAGGGTCCTCCAATTTATTGTCTTATTCGCTAGTTTTCCCAGAACTTTCCATTTAAAGTTGTCCTGTCTTCATCATCATCATCATCATCATCATCATCATCATCGCTCCAAGCAGTTCTACAAAAAGATTCATGGATCAACGAAACAGTTGAAAGGGTGGATGGCTAGATGGATAGAAAAATAAAAAGCTTGTTATTTTTTTTTTCCTTTGCATGAGAGGAGGACGCATTTGGAGAATGCGCAGCATACTTTCAGCCGACGGTCTGTCCTGGTTTTCCGTCCTCCTGACACAAGACAAAAGTAGTCCTCCTCTCGAGAGGGTTTTTTCCATCCCTGTGAAAACTGACTCTAGTGATTTACTACAGCCTTTTTTTTTTTTTTTTTGCTAAACACACACACACACACACACACACACACACACACACACACACCCTAATTGGCCATAGTGAAATTACAACTACGACTCCTTTTTAAAAATCTTTTTTCCCCACTCAGGCTCAGTTTTAAATAACTAAATAAACATATTTTGTAGATTTTCAGATCTTTAGATTTGGGAATGTGCATTGTGTGTTTGTTTTCCCCTGAATAAACCAACATGTGTGTGATGTCACACCTGCTGACCACGCCTTCCATTGAGGTGTGTGTACCTGCTCATGTGTTTGTGTGTGTGTGTGTGTGTGTGTAGTGGGTCTGTAGACTACTTGGTGTGTGTGTGTGTGTGTGCTTTGAAAAGTTTGTAGCAGTGTCTGTTTTCCACTTCTTTCAATTGGTGGAGAGATTTATTCACAGATGAGGGGAAAAGATGAATGTCTTGAGCAACGGCAATGCAGACCTGCGGAGAAAAAAACCGAGACGGAGGAATGAAAGATTAACAATGATTTTAAAAGAAGACAGAGAGAATACAAAAATAATGAGAAATTTTTAGAAATAAAAAAGAAGAATGGATGAAATGAAAGGAATAGTAAAGGATAGAGAAAGGAGGTATAGAGATACTGTATGAGGAGGAAGAGAAAGATAGATAGATAGAGAGAGATGGATAGAGAGTGAGTGGAACAGGAAAAAGAAAGACAAATAGTTAAAAAAAAAAAAAACAAAGAGAAGCAGGAAAAAATGGATATAGAGTTGTTGCTGTTATTCTCATGCAGCTGTGGTATTCAAAACAGAGTTCAGTATGACGTGGCAGATAAGGAGAAATCCTAACTGACAAAAAATCTTTGACCATGACAATTCAAATGATGAGGTGTAGTAGTACTTTTGGTAACCGTTGAGTAGGTATATTGTGACAGTTCTTGGACCGTCCTTGGTTGGTTGGTTGGCTAGTTCTTAGACTATTGTTGATCAGTTCTTAGACAGTTCTTAGACAATTAGTTATTATACAGTTCCAAGTTCTTAGTACTGTAGGTTTAACTAGGTGATTTGTAGGCACATCTTAAAATTTCAATTCATAAGGGATTACAAACATGTTACTTTAAAAGTCAAGCAACCAAGATTCAAGAATTTTGCAAAATTCGGCAAAACGTTTGAGAATGTGCGACTCCTCAGATAAAGGACCATATGCCAAAATTCTCCTTCTCATCATCCATAATGTTGTTGTGTTTCTAATTATTAAAACAAACATCATTATGCATTCTTCAGCACACTTCCTGAATATGAATGTATTTCTATTGAGAACCTTTTGAGGAATAATCCTGATCTAGGATGAGGTTTATATCTCGATAAAATAAAATAAAAAAGATTTTTTCATACAGAAGGTAAGATCCATGAACTCATTTTAGAAAGCAGCCGCGAAAATGAAGGAAAGATTCTTTATTCTGATATCAGGTTTGAGGTGATGGATCATCAGCTACAATGTGACTTCAGAAAGGCAATTGCATTTCTTAGAAATATCAAGAATTAAGTTGTGTGTCATGGCTAAGACCAGGGGTTTTAGTGTAAACAGGAAAACGCGATCAGACGAAGAATTGAATCTTGGGGAACTCCTGTAGTAAGCTGATCAAATTGAACATATCCATGCTTCAAGGTAGGATTGGTGTTTGCATCATTGCTATACTGACCTTTCTTCTGCTTCTTATTCTTCTTGTCCTTACAACATATTAGACTACCTTTAACACCCTTCAAACCCAAGCGGCACAGATCTGGCATAGGTCAAAGACAAATAAAGAAAGATATATGTGCTTATATGGACTCCTTGCTGGTGTGTGTTACCAGGGAGGCTTTGAACATCAAACTGTGTATTTAGGTTTTTGGATATATCAGGTAGAATGAAAGTTATCATTACTTTTATAAGTATAACTGTAAATTTTACCACTACCGGAATATGGGAACGACATCGCAAAAATGTAGAACTCTCAAAATCAGGATGTTATTATTATTTAGGTCATAGAAACAACCATTTGTTCAGTCATGTTTGCATACAGTAGTTGGTTAAAAAGAACTAAAATTCAGTGCAAATATGGCAAAACCAATAATCACCAAGCATCTGTCATATACAGTATCTGAGAAGCTTGGTGTGAACTTGTATTTTTCCAACTGCTCTATTTATTTGCAGGCAGGTTTTCACCTTATTTCATCTGTCATATCTCCTCTACAGAGCATTCAAGATGATGCTGTTGCTGCTATTCTGGTTCATGACCTTCAAAAGTTCTAGAATATAATTCCTCTTCTCAGGGACTCCACTGTTGCACCAAACTGTTCATCTTCAGAACCTCGTTCCTGCTCAGCTAGACAGGTCTTCAGACACCTTGCACGCCTTTCTGTGCATGTAAAGCAAGATCCTGGCTTCCCCATGGTGGACTATTCCAAATGACTACACATAAATGCTCAATGTTACTAATATACTGTATAAAACAGGAAAGTCCCAGGTTTTCAAAAATGTCACTCCAGTTTTGTCATCCTGTGAAGCTTGGTTTTGGTCAGTGAGCAACATTTAGGTTGTGAAGCTTTAATGGATGCTGGAGGCTTAAAATTTTCCTAGAACTATGACACAGGAGCTAATATTTGAAAAGGTGCCATGCATGAGTGTCAGTGTTCGTGCATCTCTACCCATGTGTCTAGTCGGAGTGAGGGCTGTCCACCACAATGTTTGGTTTTGGCGAGGCTGTAGCAGTCTTCGACACGTATGTGTTAATGGATTTTTCCTGATCAAAAGAAAACAATATTTTTGAGAACAACATCAGCAGAGATGCAGAAATATGGCTATGCAAATTTAAGAAATTATTATTGTGCAGGTACAGAGGACCAGTAATACCTCCACCAGCTGATGCCAGTGCTCGATGGGCTTACGGGGGTTTGCCAACATGGCCGTCCAGTGCTCTCTGCCGGGGCCTTCAGCATCACTGCCCACACGACACATCCCAATCACCTCATTATGGCCAATACTGATAGAGTCAGAGAAGGCAAGATGAGAAAGAGTGCAAAGGGTGAACAGAGAACAGTGGAGGAGAAATCACAGTTACTCAATTGCTCCTAGGATTATGAGGAGGAAAGAGACAGGTTGAGAAACGACAGAGGGCAAACAAACATTGTCTTCTGGGTAAATGATTACCGTGAAAATCCTTTGCAGAGGACAGAGCGGACTAACAGAGTCCCTTAATTACAGAGAGAGAGATGGATGACCATCAGCTAAATGATTTGTTTAAGGACAAACATCCCTCCATCTAGACTCTGTCCTTCCACTTGTCCTTTGTTTTATCATAGGCATATGGTGAAATTACATTTTAGTGAAAAATGATTTCTGAAAATGAAACTCCCATTATATTATATTGCTTTAGCATGGTTAGGGTAGCTTTGGATATGGCACATTGGCATTATGAATGGTAGAGATGAAGATTTCCCCAAAATATGTATGTTCTAATTTGTTCCCATTGCTGAACTTTTTTTTTGTAACTTTCATCCTTAAATTTAAAGGTCACATATAATTCTCTTTTTTAAACAAGTTAATAGGAATCAATCATCCAGTTGAAATACAGCTCAGATCATGCGTTCTGGCTTCTTTTCCAAACTGTCTCAGTGTCTGTAATTTCAAATGACGGGCCCCCAAACACCATTTGAGGAAGTGCATTTTCCTAGCCAAGCAGAACGCATGTATTGGAACGGTTCATGTTTGAGATCTTATCCCAAATGTCTTTAGGCTTTTCACACCTACATTTCCGATGAACACAATAGCGGAAAACAAACGTAAGAGAAAATTTAGTGATATAAAAGTTAAAACACAACTAAGAGCAAAAGAAGGTTTAGCTTTAAGCAAAAAGCTAAAGATTAGCTTTAAGCAGTTAGTTGCTAATGGTTGATAACTAACCTAGACTTTTTAAGAGCTAGAGATCAGTAGATTAGCCTGCATAGAACTGAGCATTGATCCTTGGCAGGACTTCTTGATATATGAGGTCACAACAGGGGAAATAAATGTTTGCTAGTTTAAGCCTGGGCCGATACAAAACAATTTGAAAAAAGGAACAAACTGCAAGGAATGTTTTTACTCACTCTTTTGCATGTTCATGCTGGATAAAGACCAAACTGAATGTCTAAACATGACTATAACACACATTTTGCATAAAGAGTCCTCTTTAACGTATATCTTTAGTTCCCAATGATAACTTGTACCTGATAAAATCTTTTAATAGACCAAGTGCTTACAATTTCAGGTGATGCATGCACACTGAAGGTACGGCAGATCCCTGGGACAAACACTGGCACGGATCAGTACCTTTTTTTTTTTCATGTGAAGAGTGTGGAAAGAGAATTTTGCTTCCCTAAGCTGTAAATTTGTTACTGTTATAACTAGATTACTTGATTCTAAGAAAAGGCATGCAGTGCTTAAAAGAATTCCATAATTTTTCACACATATACGTGAAACTGTGTGTTCTTACTGATTGAACACAGCAGGAATGAGAAGGGAGGGACGCTGACTGAGGTGTTTGGCCTGTAGGGCTGAATTCAGGGTTGAGGGTCGCAAAGTGAGGAGTTAACACTGACGCTGCGCACATCTATTCAAACCTAAGACATAATTATAGACTTGCTCACTATTTAGAGAGTTGTACAGAATTTGGGCATGTGGGCGGAGTTTTCCTGAAACAAAGGCGTGTCTTGGTGACTATCGTTTCTGACCTTGAAATTAAGCCAATTCTCCTGACAGTCTGATTTAACTATAGCGTGTCATGCAGCAGTGTAGGTTTTGGCCTGACTCTTAATACCAGGAATGTTACTTGAGTGAATACTAGCCTAACACTTAATCTTAATTTGCTGACTCTGAATACATTCCTAAAAGATGACAACAATTAACACTGGCTCTAATTAATTAAGATGCCAAATAATGCATGCTAATTTGCATGTTCAGAGGGATAAACTCTGCGTGAAAACTACTATAATTTACACACAATAGACTTCATGAACATGCAAAGTAAAGGATGTACAAAGCAGTATGCAAATGAGGGCTTTGTGTCTTCTGTTTGTTCTTGTGGTGAATTCAGTTATCTAAGAGTAACACAGAAGCAAAGCTTCAGCACTTCACATTCTCACACATGACTCTACATCCAGTATAATTAAGCAATAACTCACTGATATTGCTTTTATACAACAGTCCCATAAACACCATGTATCATCAACAGATTCTGATTAGTTTCTATATTTAACCAGTTGTTTTGCTCCGCCCACACATATCCTCCCTCGAATGGCGGAGCTGGTGAGCGACAGTTAGTGTAAATAACAGGAGGTGAAAGTCATTTTTAAATTCTTATCGGTATTATGTAGCCAAAAGGTGTGGAGAAACCATGGAGGTGGTGAACAGTTCTGAGAAACTTACAAGATTTACTTTATATTTCCACTTATTCCACTTTAGAATATCAGCCCTAGAGCGCGGACAGGGGTGTACAATCCCTTTTTCCACAAACCAAGTAGTGCCCTTGAACAGGGGTTAAAGAGGGATTTGGGATTCAGCCTTGTGTTAGAAGCTAGTTAGCTTTGTTGCTCGACTTAAATAAAACAACATGCAGGGAATTTAGATAATCCCACATCCTTTCCAATAAAAGGAATTTTTCCCTCCTTCTTTTGTGAACCCTTCTGTGTTTCCAGACATCAGATTTCATACATCACAGAGATTACAGCAAACGTCCACCACTAAGCTCTGCCGCAACGACCCGCCGTGCCCGTAAGCTTTTATTCCCGACGAGTCAGAGCACCTAATACAACTCATCATCATCCGTTGGAGACGGAGACGGATGGATTGAACGAGCGGAACCAGATGTGACTCTTATATAGATTGAGTGAAAATCTGCACCACACTGGACCTACCACGTTCACACTCACATCTCTCTCTTGTCTTATCCGAGCAGGTGCAAGCTGAACACAGGAGGTGCACTGTCCAGAATCCGAGCATCTCAGTAGATTCTACAGTTACACTTAAAGGCCGTTCATCAGAGAGACTTGTAGAGATAACAAGGACACAAGGATGCATTCTTGAACGGAGAGACATCACTGCGGATATGTTTTGAGAACTGCAACTCAAGACAGTAAATTCCCGACTTAAGTTTCGTTCCGGGAGCCAACAAGTCCAACAAAGTGAGTCTTACACCTCTATCTCACCTACATGGCATCAGCGTGGTTTCGTGCAATGGCCATAAGTATGGTTTATCGTGATTCACAGCATGTTTTTGCAGTTTTGGCAAAGTGATTACGTTTCGCTACATGTTGTTTACTGTGCGCTTGAATGGATGCCATTATGTATAAGAGTTGTACTGGAACATGAACTCTGTTTTGTTGAGAATTTTCTGAAATTAGGGTTATTCCCCACAAGGACAGCTTTACAGGACAACCATTTTTCTGTCATCACGCTCCGGGACTGATTAATTGAAATTGACTAATTTCTCTTGCAGTGTCTATTTTTTGTACAATAAACGTGAGCTACTTCCGCAGTTTGAGGGCATGTACAAATGTTCGTATATCCGGAGTCAGTTTGTATCTGCAGAACTTCATAACTCGAATGTTTTGTAAGTCGGGTACTACCTGTATCAAAGGAGGGAATGAGATTTCTGAAAGAACTCAAAGTGAAATGTTCATATTTATGTGTAATAATTTGGCAGGAACACCAAAACAAAGTGACATCTGAAAAAAATTCAAATGACACACACATACAAACACACTGCAGTCCCTGTGGACTCTGGGAACCACTGGCTGGGTTACACTCTGTCACAGACATTACAGCCATTAGTGTTAGCATAAGTTATGTTTATTCATTAGATGTGTGGCTTTATGCAAAGCAGGGCAGACGTTCAGCAGTGTGAACGGGACACACTAGAGCACAGGGTCACGTGTTCAACACACTGCTTACAAACACACCGATGCCAGAGGAATTCTGAATAGCCAACACTGTGAGAAGCAGAAGCTCAACACCACCACTTCTGGAATTATAAATGAACAAATTCCTTCAGTATATATTAGCTATTTATGATTAAACACAAATTATTCATGTTAAATGCAATTGTTTCTGTGTTATTAATGACCAAGATGTCATGACTATTTGTCACTAGTCCAACGCACCTTTCCCTCAGGTTGCAGTTTTACTTTAGATTAAACTAAAGCTAATGCTAACATTTGTCACTGCCTAGAATATTCACACTTTAGTCAATGAGATTAATGTGTGTAGAATACGTACAGGATGCTAAACCAGTGACCGTAATTAATCAGCTAGAACGGGAAACAGGTCAAAGTGACCGAATGCTAATGTCCTTCCCCTAAACAACAATCAACTAAAGATTGTTTAGCAGTTGTAACTAGGCAAACGTACCGCAGATATGTTTTCAAGAGTTTGCAGTAAGAGCCCAAGTTATAGAGAGGGGAAAAATCTATAGTCCTTGAAAGAAGGAAAGGTTGTTTGGTGATGTGGAAGGGTTAGAGTTAGGGTTAGGATGCTGGAAGCCATTTCTGACACACCACTTCCCATTTATCCAGGATTGGGACCAGCACTAACAGTGCCATTTCTGTGCAACCCCCATGGGTGGGGTTGGTTAAACTGAGCAGGAATCAAACCTGGGCCACAGCAGCATAGTCGCCACAATCTCCACCAGGTTTACCTCAAAATACTCAGTCAGGATGAACGTCTTCTGACCAAAATCAAAAGATTAACAAAACAGCTTGAAAGGACTAGGACTGGTGTGAAAGTGTTAAATGGCTTTCCACTAATTCATCTAAATGTTTTCATAGTCAGCTCTTAATAGTCAGCGAATGAAGAATCAAAGAAAAAATTAATAATCCATCAAAGGCTGGGCAACAATTTCTTAATTATTAGCAAGGACAAGTCAAGCTCGTGTACCACTTGTGGAGTGTAGAAACGAGATCTTCTTTTTTCTTTTTTTTTTTTTAAACAAAAACCATTCTATAGACAAAGCAATAATTCTATAGAATACATATCTTCTAAAAATCCCTACAGCGCTATAGAACTAAATTAGTATTCTGTAAAACATCACAATCATACCAGACGTTCTATAGAGTCCTATTGCAGGTCTGTAAGAGTGAGTAAAAAAACCACTATAGTACACACACATCAAAGCAAAAGTGGAGTACTTTTGCACGTATATAGAACTCTATAGAACTGAATCAATTTCTATAGAACGTGCATCTTGAAGCAACAGTTTGACAGGATCCCATTGCAGGAGTTTATAAAACTTACAACCATTTCTATAGAACAGGAATCTTAAAACAAAAGGCATACAAAGTCCTATTGTGGGTCTTCACAAGGTCTTTACAACTGAGCAAAAATTCTATGAAAAAACATACATTGAAATAAAACTTCAATACGGTGCAGTTGCAGTTCTATGGAGTTCTAGTGAAATTTTAACATTTCAAAATAAATGTTCTACAGAGTCCTATTACAGATCTTTTGTGTTCTATATAGCTAATTATAAATTCTAGAAAACATCCATCATGAAGCAAAAGTTCTACAGAGACATACTGCAGGTCTATAGAGTTTTATATAACTGTGTAAAA
>JAQQZS010000008.1:1245201-1261463 GCA_030068045.1 Platyallabes tihoni | reverse complement strand
TAGATAGATAGATAGATAGATAGGTAGATAGATAGATAGATAGATAGATAGATAGATAGATAGATAGATAGATAGATGGATGGTAGATAGATGATAGATAGATAGATAGATAGATGATAGATAGATAGATAGATAGGTAGATAGATAGATAGATAGATAGATAGATAGATAGATAGATAGATGGATGATAGATAGATTGATAGATAGATAATGACATGAGTAGAATCAGTTTAACAGCTTATTTTATTTTGCACAGAACACTGAAAGGTCAAAGGTCACACACCTGGGGGTGGGCTGTTGCGGGTGGGCGTTGGTCAGGTCTTTTACAGCAGGCACCGTGTCAGGAGGGGGCAGTTCTGGAGACGTCTGACTCAATTTAATATTCCCTAAAGAGAAAGAAAGACTTCATGTCTCTTTCACATTTAAACCCAGCCGTGTGTTCAGCGTTTACTAAAAGAACAATAAGGGAACTCTCAGCTCTCAGCGCAGAGATACTCTGAAGTCTGCAGCAGTTTGTGTCTCCTAATTCACACCAGTCTGCTGTTTGTTCATGTGAAAGCTAGGTGTTTTAACCACAGTGGTCTGTGAGCCGAGAGAAAAAGGGGAGATTCTGGCTAAAGCTCACTGTAAGCCTCCGTCTGGGGATTACTGAAACGGCTGGAGGATTGATTTGTCTCAGCAGGACTTTTAAATAACTCACAGAATGAGAAAAAAAAAGGTTCATGATGCTGGACTGTAAACCTGTAAGTTTGTTTATGGTCAGATTCTTCTGTATAGGTTATTTAAAAACAGACTTTCATTTTGAGAATCTTGAAAAAAAATCCAGAAAGAACAAACAACGAATGCATCATCTACCAACAATCAGCTCACCGCCGCTGTGCAGTTATGTCTCACCTGCGTTATTGGGGTAGGAGTCCATGTCCAAGTAGGAGTGCTCCTGCATTTCCTGAGGACCGCCCACGACGCCGCCCACCACCATGGCCCCTCCGCCCTCCACCCCCATCAGGTCAGAGAAGTGAGGGTGATGCTGTCCGGCCTGTGCCAGAGACGGATAAAGAGATGTCGACGAGTGTGTGTCTTTCCTGTGCATTAAAGGGGGGAGGAGGGAGGAGCCTCCAGCTACCCCGTGAAGCCCTGCCCCTCCAGGGAGGAGCCCAGCTGTCAGGCTTAGACCACCACCCTCTTTGTCTCTCCATGGCAACCAACAGAGCTTCCAAGACACGAAGAGTGAGACGGAAAGCAGCACTATGCCGCAGAATGTCACGATGACGGAGAGAAGGCTGACAGAGATCTCTGAAAGACAGACAGACCAATAAAGTCTTATTCAGTTGAATTGAGAGTACAAATTGACAAAGTGGCGTTGACTAATGCTCGAGAACAGCAGCAGGAACATGTACAGCACACGATCCACTCATACAAGTCTCCACTGTCAGTGCTGTGTAACTCTCAGAGGTAAAGCTGCAACGCAGAATAAACTTAACTATCAATCCCAAAATGGGAGAATTTTACATCTACAAAATCACAATTGGTCCATCACTCCGCCTGGCGTTCGAGCGGCTACTGATACAGTAATTTTTTCGGCGTTCTCCTTGAGAGGAACCTTGAGACCCCAGAGGCCCAGAGAGTAACACAATACAGAATAGAAAAAATTTGAGGGGCATAAAAACAAACAGAATTTGAGCAAAAGGCCAAAAAAGAGGGACAAAATGAAGTGTGTGAGAGAGAAAGAGAGAATGAACAAGTTGGAGACAAAGAAGGAGATGAAAAATAAGATACATTTGTGCAGAGAAGGAGAGAAGAAATTAGAGACCTGAGGTAGGGAGAGAAGTGACAGGCAAAACCAGATAAAAAGAAAAAAATAGCAAAGACAAGAGAGAGGAAAAATGTTAAAAGACAATTGTGAAGAAAAGAAATAAAAGAAATGGGGAAAAGATTGAAATGATAATGACTTTAGGATCTGAATGAGTCGACTCCTGCTGGTGAGCCGGGTCAATTGCCTGATGCACTGAAAGCAGGAGAAGCTCCAATCCCTGTAGTGAACAATCTGCTTAAAAATGATCGAACATGGTGTCCACCTCCGTAGCTGAAAGGTCATTAGTAAAATTTTAGAAATTTGGTTAAAAAAAAAGAAAAAAAAAAAAACCCTGCGACCCGACTTTGGATTGGCGGTTGAAGATGGATGGATGGATGAAAAGAAAAAAAAAATACAGAAGGAGTGAAAGAAATCATTAATGCTATTTCTATTTCACATCATGAACATGCACATATGGCAGTAACAAGATGGTTTCTTAGGGCATATGTGTGCAGAGAACAAGAAAGATGGACAGGGAGTGAGAGAGAGAGAGAGAGAGAGAGAGAGAGAGAGAGGATTAGAGTCAGATGAGAAAGAGCTCCAGAGAATAAAAAAAAGAGACATAGCATTGTGTAAAGAAATAAGAATCCAGTCCCTGGATAATCCAGAGTCCCTGACTGGAATACGGAGAAGCGGAGAAGCAGCGGGTGGGTTTATTCCTCCAGGGAATAAAAGGCTGCCAGTACGATGACTCTCTCCACACAGACGTCTTTCGCCCCCTGATTAAGCCTCTAATATGAGCTTTTAATCACAGACACTTTTATGACACATTTTGCGGAGTGTGTGAGTGAATCATCGCTGGATGGAGGTTGGGGTGAAGAGGTGGTGAGGACTGAAACTCAGAGAGGAAATAAAACATCTGTCTATCGAATGGACACTGCATCCGTCTGTGTGGGAGGCTTTAACCTTGATGTCGGGTTTAAAAATAAACAAGTAAATATACTTCAGTCCTGTCTCTCTGCTGGTGTAACTGTGATTGACCCACACAGGTCACTGCTTGGTTGCGACCGACAGATACAGGATCTATGCCTTCTTTTACTGTGACTGACGGAGGCCAAACCCTCTTTTGCTGTGACTGACAGGTACAGAGACCATCCCTCCGTTGCTATCACTGATACAGAGCTGACACCCATTGGCCTTTTTTGGCCATGAATGACTTGGCCATGAATGAGTGCTCTCTTATTGCTGACATTTGCTTAAGTTTTCCCCTAAATAATTTTAGAATTGTCCACCCCCCCCACCCCCACCCCCCCCATCCCCCCGCCATGCCCAATTTATTGCCCCTCAGTTCTCTGACGTCATCCCCATGCAACACCTACTTAGCTTGGTGGCACCATCCACCAGGCCACAACTGCTCAGCTCTCTGTCATCATCTCATAGGCCACACCCGCTCAGCTCTCTGGTGTCACCCCCATGCCACCACACCCTCTTATCTCTGTGGCACCATCCACCAGGCCACACCCCTCCTTCGCTCTCTGACATCATCCACCAAGCCACATCCACTCAGCTGTTTGGCACCATCCACCAGGACACAACCCCACAGCCTAATACATAAGCCAGACCCATCAATTCTTTGGCAGAATTGATCAAGCCACACATCTGTCATCATCCCCATGCCACACCCCCTCATCTATCTGTCATCATCCCATAGGCCACACCCATTCAGCTCTCTGATATCATCTCCCAGGACCACACCCTATTAATTCTCTGGCGCCATCCACCTGGCCATGTCTCTTCAGCTACCCTGCACCATCCGCCCAACCACACCATCAGCATGGCACTATGGCACTATTTACCTGGCCACACCCCTTTCATATTATGGCACTTACAAATAATTATATATGGCAGGAAAACAACTGACTCCACCCCTTTTTCTCATCCTGATATTTCAATCTTTTTCCAGCCTATGTTATTGTCCCCCCCCACACTCTTTTACTCCTTTTCTGCATCTCTGCTTTCTCTCTTCAATCACACACACACACACACACACACACACACACACACATACAGAGACTAAATCTATTTTGTTCTTATTGTGTTAGAGGAAAGGAGCTCGGCTTTCTACTTCCATCTCACCACTACTCCATATGCCTTTTTCCTTTCTCTCCATTCCTGTCCCTTTATCTTCCCTTCTTCTTCCCCTGGTTCAGATCTCTGGCTTGTTGTTAATTATTATTAAAAGAAAAAGAAATAAGATCTTGGAAATGGAGGATGGAAAGGAGTGATCTTTTGAGACATGACCACTGGGAGATGGGAGACGGAAATAAGGGATGACAGGACGGAAAGAGGACAGAAGGACAGAATGGGAATGCAGAAGGAAGGGGCAAAATTTTTGAACAGAGAGATGGAAGGTAACATATTGGTGCGAATGTTGAATTAGACGTGGTGGCCAGCTGGACAGGGTAACGTATTTACTGCGTGCTGTCAGGGAGATGGAAAGAGAGTGAAGCAGGATAATAAAAGCGGCGAGCACTTTCGCCTGCAAGACAGAAAGCGAAAGGCAGAGACAAGCCAAGTGGACAGTGATGGAGAGGAAAATAAACGCAGCAGGCGAGTGTAAGAAGTGTGGAGAAGTCAGAATAAATCCCTGCTTGCTCTTCCAAAAGGGTTAACGCATCGACCCTTTCCAGAGGAGAGAGGAAATAAAAAGCACACCAGAGGCAGAAAGCAGCTGGCAGTTTATCCAGCCTGATCGAACGCAGCGTAACCAAAATAGTTGAAGCTGTCAAACGTTAAGGCATTAAGCTTTTACATTTACAGGCACAGGCGTTTTGCTCTCTTGAGATGTACTGTTTATGGCATTGTATTCTAATTTTATTTGGATATAATTTCCCGAGAGAAATCAGATAGATGGCTAGGTGATGTGCATCACAAGCAACTGCTCATCTAACATGCAGGAATAAAGTGCAGCATTAGCACCTTATTCACAACTGAAATTACGAGTTTTGTGAAAGTTACGTAAGTGTTACAGTATGTGAGAGTTATGAGTTATGTGAGAGTTATGCAAATGTAACATGAGACTTACATGAGAGTTATGCGTTGGATTTATGAAAGCATTATGTGAGCTTTCACATAAAAGTGTAATTTTGGAGTTATGTGACAGTCACATGAGGGTTATGTGACAGTTATGCAAGCGTTATGAGGGTCATTTGAGAGTTATGCGACGGTAATGTGAGGGTTATGTGAGAATCATGCAAGGGTTATGCGAGTGTTATGAGAGAGTTATGTGAGTGGTACGTGAGAGTTAAGTGAGGGTTATCTGAGTGTTATGTAAGAGTTATGTGAGGGTTATGAGAGAGTTACGTGAAGGTTATACAAGTGTTTAGGGTTATGTGAAAAAATATTTTTTTGTATTAATGTAAAATTCTTCCTTTATTCCTGCTTTATGGTTTTTTTTTTTTCTTGCAAAGATTTAAAAACATATTTTCTGCAGTATTAAAAATGCTAAATTCAACAGGAAAGTGTTTATTTACCTGGATTTGACAATTAATTATTGTTTGATTTGATGCATTTTATTTAAACATGGCAGAAAATGTAAATTGTTTTAATGATGCATAGAACAACAAATACCCTAACCATAATCCCCAATAAATCACTTAAATAAAATATTAATCTTAATATATATATATATATATAAATTTTTTAGATAAAAAAAAATTATATATAAATTTGTATATATATATATATATATATATATAATTTGATGTGTAAGTAAATTTGTGCATTACTATTTACGAGATAAAACCTCATGTGCAAAGATAAAGATACCTTAGAAAGTAGAGAGAACGATGCTCCTGATGCTCCTAGAAACCTTTTCTATTCTTATATCGTAAGTTTTTGCCCCCTTCGCCATCCTTCCAGTTCCTCAGAATTTGAACTCAAAGCTGCCCAGAGCTTCAGGTGAGGTTCTAGAAGTTCTTTTCATTTAGAGTTTTTGCAGTTTGCTTTCTCTCCACATCACTGTCAACACACATTGGCGATTTTTCTGTTCAGAGGTCTGAGTGCATCAGTTATTTATATCACGGACCAACAGAGATTGAGAAAGAAATGTCGGAGATGTATTAGCACGCAGCTCCGCTCGACTCAGACCTCGCCTCTCACCCGAGCTGATCTCTCCTGATCTGATTACCTGAACTTCCTGCACTGTGGTCCATTTAACTGCAGTCAGATCTGGATCATGTTCATTCTGTAGTAGCTTGAGCCACTGAAGACGGCTCAAGTTGTTACGTTGTTACTGAGATAAATCCTCAGTACAGACAGGTTGAAAAGGAAAAACGCTTTTCTAAGGATTGTTTCTTTTTGTTGTTTTTGATGCTGTTAAGCTATGGGGGAAAAAAACTATGTTGAATATTGTTTAAAAAATCAAGAACGCTATGCATATTATGTTCTGATATTTATTGTAAGTGTTTATATAGTAACAGCTCGTTTGGACAAACAAGTACAGTACAGCAGATGCTTCAAGCTTTCTATAAGAAGATGTTTATTTGGGGTTCATGGAAGGAGTCTCCAGTGTCAAAGCATTGCTCCCTGGGAAATATACTGTACATTCAACGAGTGATACAATTAGTTTCTGAGCAAAATGTGTTGTTTTTTTTAAATAATTTCTCATGTTAAAAAATTCCGGAGACTTTAGGACCCCGTTTCAATCCCACTCAACACTTCATTGCCTACACACAAATACCTGAATCATGTTTCTCTTTTAATCGTGATTTTATATCTAATAACCAGGGTAGGATCAAATGCAGGGTCACGTCCCTTGAGTAAGTATTAATAAACATGCTAATAACGTTAGCCAAAGTGCGTTTTTACTCATGAAGGGTTGTGTAGAACACGACACGCTGGGAAAAAAGAAAATGTGTCCGCATCCAGACTGCTCCGATAATTAACACAAAGCGTTCAGCATTCAGTTAAATCAAAGCATCCACTTGTTCTCCAGATAAACAGAACGTTTCTTTTCCATCATGACCAACTCAATCTAGGTCTCTATCACTGGTGTGATTGAATTACTCTCATTAGAGCTCTCTATTTCTGGCCTTACATGGGATTCAGGATACCTCCTGGGACGCCCGAGTGTTTCAATTTGCACAGGTGTATTATTTTTTATGCTGTTCTCTGTTAAACAGAACGCAAAGACCACTGGAGCAAAAGAATTTTCAGCAGGGAGAGACTAGACAGAGAGAGAGAGAGAGAGAGAGAGAGAGAGCATAGAACTGTAAACAGTAATGAGTTCGTCTGCCCAAACAGGACAGGCTCCCTTGTGCTACCTGCGCCGCCCGTCGTCGTCCATCCTGGCGATATAGATAAATAGCTGAGCTCAATCAAGCGAATGGACTACTTTTAGCAATTGGCCAATCTAATGCTCTCTGCAGAGATCTCTGTAGTGCTGTTCTGTCAGTGCAGTTCAGCAATCATTCGTAAGGTTCCTAAACACTAACCTAGCGTGACTAATGCTAACTGAAGACTGGAAGAACAAATTAGCAAGATGTATGTTTTTTTCTTTTGCAGAAATGCTAAAACAGTGTGCTACACTGCTATAGAAAATGTGTGTTGCCTGACCACTGAATGTGCTACATTATTTAGAAATTATATATTATTTGTGATGTTTACCTTACGCTGCAATAAATGAATTTTTTCAAACATTCCAGTTAGAAGGATATGGGGTCTGAGTGCAGAGGCAGCCAGTATACAGCACCCCTGAAACAGACAGGGTTAAGGGCCTTGTTCAGGAGCTCAAGAGTGGCAGCTTGGCAGTGCTGGGGCCCGACCTTACTATAATATATTTTTTATTATTTCCCCGATTTTCTCCCTAATTTAGTCATATCCAATTCCCACCCGTCACTATCTGATTCCTACCACATCAAGGCTACTACTACCAGTCAGGAAGGGCAGAAGACTATCACGTGTTTTCTCATCCGAACCACTAGATGCTTGCCAACTGCACATTTTCAAACTACTCGTTCATGCATGGTTGGGAGTGAAGCGATCTCCGAGACGGGCAAGCACTTTACCCCTGTGCCACTCGGGGGCATTAACCCACACTCTTAACCATTTGAGCCACCACTGCCCATATGTCAGTTGAAAATGTGTATGTCTACAATTTCTAATAAAGGTTTTGGGCGGGTTTGGTCAAATTTCCACGAGTGGTTAGTGAGGATTTGCAGATAGGAAAAAAAAAAATACGACATACGACGACGGATAGTGATTCCTAAGTGTGGTCTATGCTTCTCAGGCAGGTGACACAATCACAAAGATGGAAGCTTGGCTTATGTAACAAAATTAGCATGATTTCACTTCTTGCTAATGTTTCATTATGACTATGTGGGTTCTCACACTAGGGGTCACTACTCCATATGAGAAGCAGGGTTTAAAATCAACAAAAATGTCCTCTTCTGTTTGATTACATTTAAATGAAGAGCGAAATTGCTGTTCTGAATTTCCCTATGATTCAAATTCGACACAGTGACTAAAAGAAGGTGTGAAGGTGTCCTATCAGGTAAGTCAGGTAGCCAAAGCATTATGCCATGCCTCTAAGTCATGTTTGTCCTTACAAAATAAAATCTGTGCCATTTACAGCGGAGCACAAGGACGTCCTATTTTTCGGACTCATTTGAATAAGCATGTCCAATAACCACTCATAATTAACGTTATCGTGATTCAATATGGATCTGATTATGAATTAATATGAATATGATTCATTACCTGTGTCAATATGTCCATTGCGTCCCCTCAACATGTATCTGAACTCCTCGCAGCTGGCGGTCTGGCTGTATCCCCCCGAGCGGAAGCACAGCTCCTCCACCAGCACCAGCGCCTTCTTGCACAAGTCTTCTTCCCAATCCCCTGACATCCTCCAATCCGCATCGCACTCCTAACCCACGGATTGCGGCACAGTCCCACACCCGCCCACACTAACCGGACGGGATCTGAGCGGAAAAAAATTTAGGCCACTTTCTTTTTTAAAAATATTTGTTTAGAGAAAAAGAGGCTTCATTCAAGTATCTTGTTTGGAGCACTTAGTTAATTGGAGCTCTTAATGGCTTCCATATCCATTGCTTTTGGAGCCACATTCATCCTCTTTCGTGACAGCATCAGGTCTTTGATCAAGGAAACGAGATAAGAAGAACTGCAACGGAAAGTGGATCAGATTTCTTCAGGTTTTTTTTTTTCTTTTACATTCTAATTGTTATTATAGATGCTTCCGAGGTCATAAAATCCTAGTCATATTGAAGTAACCATGGATATTTTTGGCGGAGAAAGTGGTACAGAGTTCGTTCCTTCGTTCTTTCTCAGAGCAGAGTTAAATTCTGGGCTGTGTAGTTCCTCAGGGACTCAGTCACTCTCCTGCTTTCCCCATACAAGCTTTTTGTGGTTCACAGCTACTTTGGAGGAATGTCCAACATCGCCTGAGAGGGGGAGAGAGAGAGAGAGAGAGAGAGAGAGAATAAGGTGATGGGCATTAAATTATAACAAGAAATAAATATTAACCATCTGCTCAGTATTCAACTCCAATCCTCTGGGGTTCCAGAGTATCAGACGCACTGAGGAACGAAGCCATTGTTAGCATATCTGCCCGGTAAAAACGTAGGTGTGTAATCCGTTTGTGTGTCAGACTGCGCCTGTGACTATGGATCTAAGAGATCTGGCTGGCGGTGCCGCTTTGCCCTCAGCTCATTCTATGTACAGAAACCAGGTCAATGCCCCTCCCATGTCTCGCTCCAGTCTCCATCTTCCCTTACTTCTTCTTCCACACTGCATTTCATTGTCTTTCTCTTTACTCACATACGCCTCCTGTCACTCTCACCACAAATTCACATACAATAAATCTAGACACCTGTCCTTCCAAAAGGGAATTCTTCAATAAAGAATAATTTCTTTCCCAGTTAGTGTCCCTCAATGGCAATTTATCAAAGAGTATAGGCCCCGGGTATAACTACAAGACGAGTTAAAGGACATTCAGGACAAGATCTCAGTCAAGGCTTTTTCATTTCCAGACTCAGTGGGATAAAATCTATTATTAACTAAGAATTTGTTCTTCTGCTAAGAGATGAAAAAGGTTTATGTACGATTAGTTTCCTTTACTTAATACCAGCTCGATGTTGCTTGCATTGTAAAAAGAAGTCCGTTTTGCTGCAGTTAAAGGCACGGCTTTGCCAATCGGAACATCGGTTTAGAAATGCTATATCCGTTGCAATATCGTTGGCATTTATGTGTTTTTGAAAGTTAGACTTGCTTTAATAATTTAACATTGGACTATCATTTACAACATTGCATAACATCGAACCACTGGCTAACACAATGCTGCAAATATGACCTGAAAATGTTTATTTGTTATTTTTTTACTGAAGAACATCTTTGAAATGCTCAACCTGCTGGGATTTTGTGTGGTTCACCCGAGAATCTGCTACTGAGGCTAGTAAGCACAAAATATCGCCAAATAGTCAAAAATACTAAATAACTACCAAAAACTAACAAACCATTAACTCAGGAAGTGGCTGAAAGAAAAAAAAAATATATAGCATGATCAGCAGGGGTATGTCCAGGACACACACAGGTCTTTGCTGCTTAGTGTCCAAGATCTGTTGTGTAAAACCAGATGTGATGCAGTTTGGACATTACATAGCACAAGAGTTCAGGGGTAGCTTAGTGGGTAAGACTTTGGCCTACTGCATGGAAGGTTGACGTTTCAAATCCGAGCACCACCAATCTGTCATTGTTGGACCCTTGTGCGAGGCCCTTAACACTGCTCAGATGAGATGTACTGTATAAGGATGTCCTCTGGATAAGGACGCTATAAATAAATGTTGAAATTCTGTTCTTTTGAAGTAATTTCTTCAATGTTATCTCATCAGTCTGATATTGTGCTGTGTTTTGGTTGGATGACACCATCTACAATCCACCAATAGAACAGTGCCAAACTTACAGGGCAACTAGAAATAAGTTAATTAAGAGAAATATAAATGGAACATGGTACTAGTAAGACAAACTATTGTGACTCCTTTTTTACCTCAAGCTTACATTAAAACCAAGCTTTGCGTTTATGGAAGAGTCACTTTTTGCACAAGCTGACTTTGTTTTTTGACTTTTATATTATTGAATAATGAGGTTCTCACTATGAATCGTGAACTTTTAGACATACAAACAATGAATCTATTGCTACTGAAAACCCCTCTTTCCACCTTGTTTTGTTTGGTGGTTTCCAGTCTGTGCGTTCTGATTCGCTACGAAAAGTCACTTCCACAATGAGGTTTTCTGAGGCATTGTTTAAAGCTATAGATACTGAAACAGTTTGTTTGGAAAAGGAGTGAAACAGAAAGAAAATTAAGCAGCCAGAATGAGTATAGTATAATGAGTAGAGTATAATATGTAATTTTTAATGCTTTGGGACAAACTTGTGTCACTGTTTAACCCACTGCTTCATTGTGACAGATACAAGGAAACCTGAGAATGATTTTAGGAACCCAGACGTAACTCATTACTGTTTATTAACTTAAAAAAGGGCTCACAGCAAGTAAACAAATGATGTATGGATGAGGGTCTCACCTGAGGAACAAGCAAACATACCTGGGAAAAATCTGTCCAAAAAACGTAAATGCTTGACCTGCGGATCTGCATGTTTGACTAAAGCCATTTTTCCCACAATGCAAATCAGTTTTGCAAGCAAGACTTCACAAAATCCTGGTTTGTTCTTTGCTAGACCTGGAACACTAATCTCAATCAGATGCTCCAATCCAATCTAACATGCAGCACAAAGGTTCCAGAACACTCAGTGCACCACAGCACTCAGGGTCCAGCAGACAAAGATCCCAAGGCACCGAACTGGCCTCTAAACTCCCCAGATCCCAATCCGATTGAGCTCCATGGGATGCACCAGGCAAATGAATCTGATCCTCAGAGGCTCCACCCTGTAACTCACAGCACCCAAAGAATCCGCTGCCAACGTCTTTGTGTCTGACACCAGAGGACAGACCATGTGGAATGGACAGAGCTGCCACAGCGTCACAATATTGGGTATAATGATTTGCGTTGTAATGTTATGACTGCCTGACTGACTATATGGTATATAATTTCAAAGATTAACGCACCACATGGGTCAGGGGTCATGGGTCACTACTCACCACCCAGCATATAAACCCATTTTATCTGTACAGGATGTCTTTCCTGTCTCGCTCTCTGCTCGATCAGTGCCGTCTTTCAGCCTGAATTTCAATCCAAGAGAAAAAACTCTGTGTGTCAGCAGTTATGCTGTAACAGAGCGTGGAACGATATGACAAACTGACAGGATGATAAACGTACAAATGAGAACAATCACGAGTCTGCTTTCAGGTTTCAAAAGAGATCACATTAACCACACTAAATGGCTTGCATATCAATGTTTGTAATTAATACATGATATTGAGTCATGTACAGGATCCATGTTAAGGCTTTTTTTTGTTCCTGGATTACCTGCACTACCTGCTGAGTGGATTCACCGAGCCGTCTGTGCTGCAGCGGCGCTTTACTCTCCACACTCTTTACAGATCAGCTTCCAAAGCTCTAAAGTTCCAGCTGATCCTGACGTTAACACCGCCACACTTGTCATCACATACATCGCTAAACTGCTCAGCTGAGTCTGTATAGCTGCAGTGCATTTTGGGATTTTGAGTCTGGAGTTGGCTTCGATGGTTCTCTGGGTCAAAAAGAAGTTTTGTTTTAAAGATCTAATGAGGAGACCTGGAGTGGCAATAACATCAACTTTAACTGTAACAATAACAAAAACCATAACAATAAGAGTAACACTGCCCCCATGTGACATCACAAAATCACACAATTGCTAACGTCTTACAGTAATGACATCACCACTAAACACACTGAACACATCAGCAAACTGTCCATGTAATGGGCGGAGTTTCACTTTAAATAAGAATCTACAGTCTCCAATGAAGCTCTTCTTCCCTCATTATCTTCATCCTCTGTCAATTTATCAATCAATTGAGGGTTTTAAGGTGTGATGGATGAGATTTGGGTCAGGGCTTACACTCTCTCTCTCTCTCTCTCTCTCTCTCTCTCTCCTCAATCAGCCTCAGCTCTGAGATGCTGGCTAAAACAAACTCTGACATTTATTCCAGTCCATCAGACATCCTGACTATTGTAAAAACTAGAGCGGCTTTAAAAAGCCCCCACTCTATACACACACACACACACACACACACAAAATACACACACTTCATTTCCATATCTGTAAATCAGTCTGACTTTAAAATGCTGCGTATCGCAATCTGAAAGATGGGTGCTTGGCACCTGAATGAGTGGCGATTGGCCAGAAATGAGGGGAGAGACAGAGTGAGCCAGAGACAGCGAGAGAGAGAGAGAGAGAGAGAGAGAGGAAAAACAGAATGAGTTGACAGATTGGGTAAACAATGTGAAAAAGCAAGAGAGACTATATTACATGATTCTTAATAAAAGTAAACAAACTCTTAAAAATTATGTTTGATTATTATATTATTCATTTCTGTGTATTTTGCTGATACTCCTCCACAGATATGAGATATAATTAAAAGTATGTGCACCCCTACTCTATTCATTTGATATATAAAATTGTTGGCAAAAAGTAGAAATTTTTTTTTATATAAATTCTAAACCGTATTCCTGATGAAGATTTGGACACATGGAATCTTCTCAACCAGCTTTATGAGACATTTCACCCCTGAAGCTTTTCTTAACCTTTCCAACTAAACCAAGCTTCTTCATCTCACTGTGTAACTGGGTTAATTTCATTTTTTCCATCTATTTATTTTTCCAGCAAATTTCAACCACTAGGGTTTATAGCTTTATATATAAGTGAGTGACTTCGGCAAGGGCCAAACTGTGAGGTCTAGACAACTAGGTCAAGACTACAGCTCCTGTGGGTTGTTCCCAGTCTGCAGTGGTCACTGGCCAAAAAATGCTCCGAGGAAAGAGAACTGATGAAGCAGCAGCAGTGTGACGGGCAGCCAAGGCGCACGGACACATGTGGGGAGTGAAGGTTGGCTTGTGTTGTCTGATATAATAGAAGAGCTGCTGTAGCTCAAACGTCTGAAAAGTGAATGCTGGCTCTGATCGAAAGGAGTCAGGACAGACAGTGCATTGCAGTTTGCTGTGTATGGGGCTGTGGAGCTGCAGACCAGCCAGGATGACCATGCTGAACCATGTACACCATCGAAGGCTCCCAACAATGGGCAGGTAAGCATCAGACCTGGACTACGGAGCAATGGAAGAAGGTGGCCTGGTCTGATGGAGCACATTTTCTTTCACATCATGTTGGTGGACAGGTGCGTGTGTGTGTGTGTGTTCATCACATATCTGGGAAAGAGATGCACTATGGGAAGAAGGCGAGTCCACAGAGGCAGTGTGATGTCCTGTGTAATATTCTGCTGGGAAGCTTTGGGTCTCCCCATCTAAGTGGCCATTACTTTGGGCATTTACCATCTACCTAAACACTGTTACAGAGTGAGTTACACCCCTTCATGGAGATGGTGTTCCCTGATGACAGGGTCTTCTTTCAGCAGGATAACACTGGCACACTGCACACATTGTTCAGGGTCAGTTCGAGGAACATAATGAAGAGTTTAAGGTGTTGACTCCACCTCCAGATTCTCAAGATCTCAATCTGATCGAGTGTCTGTCGGATGTGCTAGAAAAGCGAGTTCGATTCTCAGATGCCCAACCTCACAACTTACAGGACTTAAAGGATGTTGAGGAAGCTTCAGTTCCAGTTCATCCCAAAGGTGATGGCTCAGTGGAGTTGAGTTCAGTCAGGGCTCTGTGACAGAAAATCTCGAATTCTTCCACTCTAACACACTCTTATCACACCATGTCTTCATGGAGCTGGCTTTGTTGGTCTTACAGGGGCATCTTCATGCTGGATGAGTATTTGGGGTTTCACCGCTCTCATAGGGAAATTGTAATGCTACTCTATAGAAAGGAAACTGTGTGCCTCAGGCTTTTGGGTAAGGACCATGTATGGGTGTTTTTGTTGGGTGCACATACTTTTGGCTTATTTGCAGTGCATATTTGTACTCAGTTTTCCCAGCACCTGTTTAGCTCCAAAATCTTCACTTCACCTCCTTATTCAGTTAAAATCCATCTCCATTAAAAAGCCTCTTAATACTATCTCACTCCGTCGTCACCTTCTCCATTCACACCATCGTTTCCACACTCCTCCATCTTGCACTTCTGAGCCCTCCGTCTGATCCAGACTTTTTTTTTTTTCTCACTCGTGTTTCAACTAAACAGAGTGGTGTTAAAACATTCGCTGTAAGCGTTCTGTCACTATTAATATTTACAGTATCTGAGAAAGCAGGAAAGTGACTCTGAAAACAAGCGACACGGCATTTCTGAAATCCACACGCTGTCCCAGACGACAGACACACGCCACGCTCTGGCACGCTGCAACACAAAACCTCACACTGAATGAGTCTAAGCTCCGGTTCAATATCCACAGGAAAAGCAATCCACCACAGACGTGACCTGGCAAACGGTGAGGTCACTGTCCAATCACACGAGGGACGCAGCAGCTGACCCGAATCACGGCGGACTAATCACGTCTCGGAGACCACGGTGCACGTGAGGTCGGTCTCCCGAGCCGCCATGGTGATAATTAATCAGGATGAGGGATGCGATACGAAATAAATGATTTAACAATTTCTCATAAAATACTGAATGACCCAGTGTGATGAACACTGATGAAGTTTTTTATAAAGCAAACACCCGAGTTTTTTAATTCCTTTTACTTCACAGCAATTTACATCATAGCAGCTATAAACAGTTGTTCCCCCTTTACTCTCTCTATCCATTACAATAACATCATGAGAAGATACATTTTTTTTTAACCTCTTGCTAGTGTTAACCACCAGTTAGTCATCAGCCCACCTGGAGCCTCATAAAGCACACAGCTTCAAGACATTACTAAAGTAAGGAAGGCTGAAACAAGACCCGCACTTAATATATAATAATAAGACTCAGAAGTGCCAAGATCGGGCAAAAAGAAAGATAAGGTGACAGATGAGGTAAGAACGAGTCTTGATGGAGCACATGGCTGGGCCCGGGGCTGGATCTCTAATGGACAAGAGCCTCCAGTTCGAGTCAGGCATCAGGAAGGTGGGGGAGAGGTATCAGTGTGGACAGCTATCGTTAAAGATGTACTAGCTGGAAATTTTTAAGATAGAATAAAAACATCAAAACTACTGCCAGTGGTATCTAAATTCTCCTAAGTTAGCATTTTTGCCGGCTCTTGATTACTTTCCTTTCTGACACCACACACCATAATTTAACTATGAATGAACTATGCATTCATTATGAAACGGTACAATGTACTTACAATTTAATAGTGTTGTTGTTGTTGGTCTTTCGGCTGCTCCCGGCAAGGGGTCGCCACAGTGGAATATCCAGTCCG
>JAQQZS010000008.1:1211976-1223843 GCA_030068045.1 Platyallabes tihoni | reverse complement strand
TTTGGGATTCTCATTCTCCCCCCCTCTCGGGAATCCCTGGGGGTATGTTTCGGAAGGGTTCGTCGTAGCTTATTTTTTTTGTTATAATATAACCCTGAGCTTGTTTCTCAGGCATTAACCTAAACCTAAACATTAACTTTTAGCTGTCACCCCATTTTCCCATTTTGCCCAGAATGGCATTCCCAGTGGCATTTTAAATGGTCATTGTTCCCACATACTTTGGTCCGAGCCTCATCTGATTTGAAAGCTAAGACTTCAATGAGACAGAAAATTAGTGGGATTAGTGGGATTTGATGTCATAGAGTAACAGAGACTAGAATGAAATTTATTTATGCCTGCTTTATACACCCCTGAACAGAGCAGTGCCTATTGCTTCAGGTCAGCAGAGTAACCTATAAACTGTGGCATACTTATAATAATAAATAAAAATGGTAATTTTTCGGGAAAACCACTGTGGTATAACTGAAATAAAACTTTTGAGTTCATAGCATCACAGTGTTGGACACTTTTTAGTGCAGCCATAGATTTCAGCCTCTTGCACTGAATGAAAATGGATGTGGCTAAGTGGCTCAGTGTGGAGCTTCTTTTGTTTAATGTTAAAACAATTAGTAATTAACACGAGGCGAAATGGGAAAAAGGGTAATTTTATTTAGATTAAAGGGGGAAGGAAAGGGTTAAAGGAGGGAGGATGGAATGAAAGGGAAGGAAAGAAGTGAAAGGTGCACGTGCAGTTCCGGGGACAATGCCCAGCTGGTGACAGGTGGCGGTGGGTGGAGTGGAAGATTGGAGCACGCGGAGGCAGCTCTCTCTGGGTGCGGCCTCAGACGGGAGTCCTCGCTGACGTCCGTCGGCTGCGCAGCTTTCCCGGCTGGGATTGGGGGTCTTAACGCAGTCCTCCTCGCACAGTTCTTTCTCGCGCTGCCCTCAGCGTGGAGATCAAAGGACGGAATTCCAGTGTCCTTTTTAAAGTCCCTGGGGCGCCCCACTTGCATTCCACTCTCTCATGCTCCACCGCAATACGTACTTCCTGGACTAAACTCCACGCCTTGCTTTTATAATGCGGAGCAAGCACGAGATCCTATTAACGTTAATTATCGCCAGCCGGCCCGAATGTGTGGCCCCGTCAGAAGGGGGTGCCGCCTACCTAGGGAGCCTATGAAGTGAGCCAGGAGCGATAATAGATTTGGGCGCACGCCCATCACAGACACACGCTGTGACAATATATATATATACTATATATGTTATATATTATATAATTATACATAATTTTCATTTTGGCTAATGGTATACTATACATTGTGGCAGCGGGCATAAAGCCAGTGCCTCATATAGTCTGACAGCTCCTGGACTAAAGCTGACAGGAAGAACCGGGTGGAAGAGATCAAAGATGCCCCACTGGTGACGACGCAAAACACCCCAGAATCTCGCAGGGCACAAGCTCTGAACAAAGATCCAGACGCCAAAACCAAAAGCCCGCACTCTTTCAGTTAATCCTATTCATTGGTTTCTGTCTCTGCAGGTGAGACGGAACAGAAACTTTGCACGGTTACAGAAGGAGGACCAGTGCTTAGAACACTGCTGCAGTCAGTAACCCTAACCCTAGGATTGCCCATGGAGCTACTCACAGATCAGTGTACCACATTTATCTCTAAATTGGTGTCAGATATATGTTGGCTCTTGCAGGTCAAGCTGATCCAAACCTCCATCTACCATCCCCAGACTGACAGCCTAGTAGAATGCTTCAATCAGATGATGAAGATGATGCTACATATGAGACAAAAATGAAAGCGGACGTAACTGGGATCAGGTCCTCCTGTACATACTTTTCACGGTGTGGGAAATCCCAAAAGCTTCTACTGGGTTTACACCATTCAAACTACTGTTCGGAAGAAGACTCTGCGGTCTGCTCGAAGTGGCCAAAGAAGCCTGGGAAGAGCAGCCTTCACCATAAAGATCAAATATGTACAAGATCTTGAGGAAAAAATTAATCATGTACTCCCCATATTTAAAGAACACCTGGAAAAAGCCCAAATGGAGCAGAAGCGTCAGTTCTCCTGAACGCGTGGGACCAATGAATTACAACCTGCAACAGCCAGGTAAGAGAAAAAGTAACTGAGATTTATATTAACTTACTAAAAATGTGGAATGAACCTTTGCTACGCATCTCAGCTCTTGCTTCTATCTCTCCTAAACCGCAGAAACACAAGTTTATTCAGTGTGGGGAAGATCTCACTCTGACCTAGCACCAACAGCTAAATGAGGTATAAATTCAGCAATGTATTCTCCACTGAACCAGGGCTCACCCACTTAGCTCGGCACAACATTAAAACATTACCTGGCATTATCGTTCGCCATACGCCATACCAATCCCCAGAAGCCCGCTGCCGTGCCATAGACGCCAAGGTAAATAACATGCTACAAAATGCCATCATAGAAGAGTCCACTAGCCCCTGGTCCAGTCTCATTGTTATGGTACTGAAACCCAATGGTATGATCCGTCTCTGTAATGACTTTACACTAATGGCTGAACCAAGTTTCCGAGTTCAATGTCTAGCAGGTTGTCCTCATGAACAAGGCGAAAGAGAATACTGCTTTCAGCACAAGCCTAGGACACTGAGCCATTATGATTACATGACACCTAGGACATTTGGGTTATATGGAACACCTACAGCATTCGAGTGGCTGATGGATATCATACTGCACCGCCAGAGCACGTACATGGCTGTCTACCTAGATGATGTACAGTAGTAATTCACTCATGTAGCCAGGTAACACCACTTTTTCCTCCTAACCCAAAAAAATGCTACCTGGGGCTACGGTACCTGGGATACCGCATCAGATGTGGGCTACTTAATCCAAGAGAAGAAAGTCGAATGCTTATACCCATGACCCATGGAAAAGAAACAGGTACATCCCTTCTTGGGGGTAGCGAGTTACTATAGATGCTTTGTACCTAACTTCTCTTCTGTGGCAGCACCCCTCTCAAACTTTCTCAGAAAAGGGCAGCCGGAGAAGGTATGCTGGACAGAAAAGATGGAAGCAGCATTCCAACAACTAAAAACCCACCTCACCAGCCTCCCCATCCTTCAAAACCCCGACCTCAACCATCCTTTCATTGTCCACACTGACCCGTCAGAGTCCAGGCTAGGAGCTGTCCTCTCACCGGAGTTTGAGTGAGAAGAACACCTGCAGAACAAAAGTATGTGGTGGATGAGAGGCCCTTGCCATATAGTCGGCAATAGAGGAGCTGAAATAGTACTTAACAGGATGACTCTTTAACCTAGTTACTGACCATGCTCCTGACTACAGCAGCCCGGCATTGACCCCGTGGACCTCCAGACAAACAGTTTTGGTGGAAACAGGAAAGTTGACCTGCACATTTCTGCAGTGAGTTGGGCAGCTGTGGTTTTATGTTTTTAGGATACAATCCGGGTTAACACCTGGACATCCCTTTCAGACAGCTTCCTCTTGCGTCCACAGTTACTCCTGTTGGATGTGGTTCGTCCTTCTTGGTGGTATGCTGACATTACCCTTGTACCGTGGCTCTTGATACATCACAAAGACTTGCTGTCTTGGTCACCAACAATTGAACTTTTGATATGTCACCCATAATGTTGTGTGCATTGCAATATTTTAATCAAAACTGTACTATTATTCTGCTAATTAAACCTTCACACTCTGCTCATACTGGTGAAATGCGCAATCAATGAACATTGGCCACCAGGCTGGTCAAATTTAGCCATGAAACTTCTAACACTAAATTGGCCTACCCGTTATTGTCCTACCTGTTTGTGTGTGTATATATACAAACTGTAACACACATATATTTTGACTTGTGTCAATGAGAGAGGTCATCGTCATGGGAGCGTGCTCCGCGTGGTCCATCCTACCACTTTGCCCACCCCCGCCTTTTGCCAGACGTGTGCCCGCATGCCAACTGGGCACTGCCAACAGACCTGCACGTGCACATCTTCACTCTTTTCCTTCTCTTTTTTCCTTCCTGCCTTCTTTAACCCTTTCCCAACTCATTTTACTTAAATAAATGTACCCTTTTTCCCATTAGACCTTGCCTCGTGTCAGTGTGTCTGTGGTGCCACCCGTGCACATATATCTTTATACAGTATATATAAGCAGCCAATCAGAGCAAACATGGGGGCTGAAATGTCTGTGATTGCATATAAGTGGAAAGGAGGCGGGGCTTAGACCACTTAGATGATTAACATAAGAAATGTCACACACATCACCTCATTTCATACTCCATGTTACCTACATGCCATACCTTTCCCTTTAATACCTGTTTTATTTTGGACATTCCATATAATTTATACATTTTATATATTACTATTTTCTATTTTATTTTATTGTAACTGTATATTTGTATATTTCTTTCCTTCTATTTTTTCTTCTATTCCTTCCATCTATTTTTAAGGTCACAGACATTCATATAAGCATTTTTCTGCATATCGTATTGTGTGTGATTGTGTATGTGACAAATAAAATTTGAATATGAATTTGAAAAATAAACTGCAATCAGTGAGACTTCCAAATTTTTCCATTTACATTATTTGCGTAAATATTTATGACAGCTATGTTAAGGTTATTTTCTTTGATGAGTGAAAAGTGACACATGTAGCCAAAGATTTTTTTGTGTTTGTTTTTTTTGTCTTTTTTGTAGAAGATGAGTGAGTGGAGAATGAGAAAAAGAGCAAGCAAGCAGCCAGGAGCAACAGATGATTGACATATAAACGAGTGCAAACTGCTCCCTCTGTTAACTGTCACCCTGGCACAGGATGCCGAGGGAAAGAGAAAACACAAAAGGACAGGACATGGAGACAACATCATGGAATGAGGGAGAAAAAGAGAGAGATGGATAGATGATGAGGTAAACAGACTACCACTGAACAAAAAAAGGCAGAAACAGGACAGAGAAGGGATGGAGGGATTAAAAACGAGAGCGAGAGAGATAAATGAATGGGGAATTAAAGAGGAGAGAGGCTAAAAGATTCAGAGCGATGTAGATAGAAAGGTTGAGATGAGGATAGAGAAATGAAACATGGGATGTAGGTGAATGGAGAGACAGAGGGAGAGAGGAAGGAGTAGAGAGGTAAGGTCATTTAGAGAAAGGACAAAGACAATAAAGGGTAAAGAAGAAGAGATGGGTAAATATATGCAAAAAAGTGGGGCAAAAAAAGAGGAAAGAAGAACAAAGAGAGAAAAACGAAATGAGAAATACAAGGATACGAAAACAGAAAGAAAAAGATTGAAAGGAAGAAAGGAATTAAGCAAGGGACAAGCATACTTGTAGAGAAATGGGAAGAAAGACAGTGAAGGGAGATAAAGAGAAATTACATGAATAAAATAGAGAGAGAGAAAAAGAGCAGAGTTGGAATTTTGAAATAATGCAAATAAATAGAAGCATGAACAGAAGGTATGGACTGAAAAGAGATAAATATGGATAGACCTAATGATTGAAAGTAGGAAAGATAGAATAATGGAGAGAAAGGAGAACAATGAGCAATACAAAGTGAGACAAAGGAAGGAGTAAAGAAAGAAAAAGGTTGAAAGGAATACAAAACGAGACCTAGAGGGATAAAAAAAAAGCAGAAGGAAAGAAAGAGTGACGTAAAAGGACAGACATAAGGAAAGAGAAGGACAGAGGAAGGGCAAACGCACATACCAAGAGATGAGAAGGAGAGATGGAACAAAGGATAGAAAAAACCTGGGTGAAGTAGATAGATAGATAGATAGATAGATAGATAGAAAATAGAGGGATGGAGGGATAGTGAGGGAGGGGACTGAGAAAGAGGCGGTGAAATCATGACCCCTGCAGCAACTGCTGTCCAAACTGAACTCTCGCCACTTAGCAAACACATGCTGGCACACACAGTGTTTACGCACACACACACACACACACACACACTTGGCAGGACGTATGCTCTCCCTCTCTCTCTCTCTCTCTCTCTCTCTCTCTCTCGGGAATATTACAAGAAAAGGCTGTAGTGGAGATATTGACCTCTTGGCAGAGTCATCTGAGTTTTCAGATCTGTAAAGATTTTTATGCTAATAAATCTTCAGACTAGCATTAAGGCTTGGCAGATTTTTCGGGCTGGTAAAGATACTCTAGCTATAAATCTTTTTTCACAAACATGGAAAGTGTTCTGGATCCATTTGCACATGGGGAAAATGTTTCTGGCCTGTGCAGAGGTTTGGTCTGGTGATGTTAAAGGTGTGTGTAAGAGAATGTGTGACCTGATACATTTTTAAAGGAGGTAAAGATGTTTCAGACAAGGGAAAATATTGATGGTGTTTTAAGCAGGAAAGATGCCAGGGCTTTTAAATATGTTTCAGTCATACAGAAAGGGTGGTTTGACCTTTAAAGATGCTTGGGTAAAAGAAGATTCTTGCCCCAGGACAGATGTTTAGGCTTTTAAGAATGTTTCAGTTTTAAGGAAGCTTGGGCTGTTTTAGTGGTGCCTGGGATTATTCATGTTGTACAGTAAAGTATATCTGTCTTAAAGCATGTCTTATCCACACTGCACTGGAATACACTGGAAACACTAAATGAAACACTAAATGGTCTCGGGCCACAGTACCTGCTTGCACTCTGCACTAAATATACATTCACCTTATACATTGTGTGACTGTGACCATACATAACTGTTATTTCTCTGCTCTGCCTCTTTGTTTAAAGTACATGTACAAAGCCCATCTAACCGTTGGGCCAATGTTGGCCCTTCATCAGTGTGCTATCTGGGTATAATTAAATAGCATGTATGTGGCAAATATATGTTTATAAGAAAACAATGTGCAGTGGTGATGTTATGGAAATACAGACTGAACAGACAATGATCATATGAAAACCCGAATGGGCGTTTTATTAACAGTTTGTGGCAAATGGGAAACAGAGAAATGGATAAACCGGATAGTGTTAACTGTATTGATGATGGAGCTGGTGGACGAGTGCAGACAATCAGGTGAAACGTAGATCATGGAACATACACCGACCAGGAGACGAGATGAGACGAGACGAGGAGCAAGGAGACGAGACGAAAACACGGAGCGACATTGAGTGAGGGGAAGCGAGGTGTATTTAAGGTGTAGTGCTAATGTGGATCAGGTCTGTGCTCAGAACTCGGGTGATTGGGAACGGAGATTGAGGGTGGAGCCTGGTGTTTCCGTGACAGGTGAAGCCATGTTAAGAAGATTACATATCTGCTCAAAAGTTTGAGATTACTTGCAAATTTCTTTTTTTTTTTTTTTTTCAAAGAAAAACACATTTTCATGCATTTCACAAACAAAATGGAGCGTCCAGCACAGTCTCCAGATCTGAACCCTATTTAGCTGTTGTTGTGAGAGCAGCTTGACCGTATGGTACGGAAGAAGACTCCATCAAGCCAATCCATCTTGTGGGAGATGCTCCAGGAAGCATGGGGGTGGAATCACATCAGATTATCTTGAAAAATTGACAGCTAGAATGTCTGCCAGGCTGTAATTGCTGCAAAAGGTTTATTTATATTTATTTTTATTTTTTTTTATGAAAGCAAAGTTTGAAGAACACATTCATCATTTCCATCAAAATCATTATTTCTAACTCTAAGAATGTCAGCATGTCTTGTTCTTTTGTTGTATTTTCTATTCAGACTAATTTCATGTGTGTTTCCTTGGAAAACAATAACATTTCTAAGTGATCCTAAAATGATCCCAAACTTTTGAGAGGTAGTGTGCATGCACGTCCATATAGTACAGTATATACAGAATAAATATGTATGAATATACAATAGTACAGAGACAGCATTGGGTTATGGGTACAGTAGAACAAAGATGCATAATGAATAAGACAGTACAGTTTAAGTAATTAAAAGTAAAACAGACAATGCAATGGCTTTGAAATTGTAATCAATGTGTAAAGAGTAGATATGGGTGATATGGATGATCAGTATAAACATCTATCTATAAAAGTAGATATGGATGAATTAGACCATACAGCAGACAGAGTGTTACACATTCTGGGTAGGGCAAAGGTGCATAGTGAGTAAGCAGAGCAGTGTTAGTAAACAGACAGTGTAGTGCATGTACCCTACCACACTGAGGTGCAGCTGGAAATGCTCTCAGTGGTATATCAGTAAAAGTTTACAAGTGTCTTGGAGATCAGGAGAGCCTTTTTCAGTCTCCTCAGAAAAAAAGATGAGTTCAGGTGCTAAAAATGTAGTTTGAAACAGTGGTTCTGTATGTGTAACTGATATTAAGTAGCAACTGATATACGGAGGCATTGTGGCTTAGTGGTTAGCACTGTCGCCTTGCACCTCCAGGTCCTGGGTTCGATTGCCACGTTGGATTTGTGTGCATGGAGTTTGCATGTTCTCCCCTTGCTTGGTGGGTGTACTCCCATAAGTTAAAATCATAAGACTGACTAAAGGGAGACTGCAGCAAAATAGTAAATACATAACCACAGATACAATACAGTAAATTTGGAGAGATGCTGAGCCTCATTATGTGCATGTACCCTCATCTTGGCCTACAAGGCTTGTACTCTAGAGTTACAAGTGATCCTGATGCCTTCCGCCCTCCACATCTGTCTGATGCATCCTGGTGCCCCACTTCTAGTTGGAGTTCTCATCATATGCAAAAGCATTAACTCCTGCAGTGGATGGCCCAATATGGTCTGCTTAAAGATTCATGTGACAACTGACGACGGTGTCACTTAAAAACCATGAAGAGTTTGGGCTTTAAAAGATGCTCACAGTGTTAGATATTTTGGGTTTTTTTTTATTTAAATTGAGGTATAAAAATGTTTAGGCCAGGAAAAATAAGTTGTTTTTTAGATGCTAGGGTTAGAGGAGAAGCGTTGGGCTTCTAACAGCAACACATCCCTGGTTTTTTCTTTCATTTTTCCCAATAATATGTTTTTCCCTCATTTGATTGTTGTTTCGGGACAGGACATACTGTAAGAAGATGTCTGGGCAATGAAAGGGCGTGGCTTGGGCCAGAAAAGTTGTTTTCAATCAGCATGATTTTTTTTTAAACAAATAACAGGACAGATTCTAAGACAAAACCTATTTCATTTTGGTCATAGTGTTTGTGTCAATAAAGCTGTTTTAGGTTTTTGCAGATTGTCAAGCCAATAAAGACTTCTACGGTACTACAGATATTGAAACAATAATAATTTTCACTTTTCAAAATGAAAAATAATTTTCAAAAGAGAGAACATGCCTGGGTCACGTATGACACTTTGTCAAGAAAAGATTCATCAGCCAATAAATATTGTAGTTATTTATATTTGTATTATTGGGCAGGAACATATTTTAGAGACGTAAAATTGTCTGACCTTCTACAGATGTTCCAGATGTTAGGGTTTATGGACCTATACCAATTAAAGGAAGTAAAATCTTATATAATATGAAATATAATGAACATGTAATTATAACAACAACTTAGCTTGATGGTTATGTGGAACTTGTGCTTGGGAGAAACATCTAGAGCAAATTCTCTCCATAGAGTATATACTGTATTTATAGTCATATATTATAGTTATAGTTATATATTTATAGTCAGAATATTATTTATAACACTTTTATTTTATTTATTTATTTTTTTATAGAAAATGAATCGCAAAAGGAAAAACTGTGCAAGATGTTTGGGGTGTTAACATTTTTTTTTTTGCTGATACTGACTTTTGTCCTGGTAAAGACATTTTTGGAATATTAAAACTTTGTGAGGTGAATAAATCAGGGAGAAGGAGACCTGGCATCAGTGTCACCAAGACATCTGTCAGAATTTGATGATCTATATTAACCACATTTCCATCCAGTAACAGCAGCTTACTCAGTTCATTCCTTCTTGCCCTGTTACCATGACGACTGTCACCCACCTCTCTTCCTTCATTCTTTCTTCTGTATCTTTACCATGACTCTCTCTCTCTCTCTCTCTCTCTCCATCCCTCCTACTATACCCCTTTACCCACATTAGGCCCCCCACACTCTTTTTCATTCCCCCTTTCTTCTCTCTTTTACTCTGTTGTTCTGCCAATTAGCTTTTTTCCCCCTCCACCTAATTCAGCCCTGTTGCAATCCTCATTTCTCTTTATGCTCGTTGTTGCTTGAGAAACAGATTCATTTCCATCCTCATTAGATTCTAGTGTAAAATATTTATGCAGAGTTGCAAATGGAAATGTCAGAGCCAGACTCCATGTCTGCGGAGAGGCTGAGCACTACAGCTGTCTGAAACTTGGACTTGGATCTCTGACACTTTCTGATTCAGACTGAAACCTTACACAGCAGAAAACCTAACAGATGAACCTACTTAAAACCTTAAAACCTAACAACTTAAAACCTAACAGATTTATAAAAAAAAAACAAACAAGTCACCTTAGCTGTCTGACCTGTCAGTACCCCGATACGTCACTGATAAAGATCTGAAGCAAAGACTCAGATCTCTGAGGGTTTCTGAATCTAACTGACTTAATCAAATTCAGAGTTAAATCTCTGGAGACATTTGTACTTAATTAAACTGGATTGGTGTCTCTTGGGGGCAGATCGAACTAATGCAGTCTAAAATCTGACAACTGTCGAAAGTACCAAAATTTTGGAGTCTTAGATTGCCTCATGTAGACTGTCTGATTTTCAGGTCTCTGGTTAAGATTCAATCTCACTTCAACCAATTTAGAAACAAGTCTCTTACTGACTGACTCAAAGAAAACTGAATTTAGAGTTTTCAGTTTATACTGAAACAGACTCAAGTCTTTAATTCTATTTGAATAGAACCAACATTAATTGTGGCCTCTGGGGCTGTGACTCAGATTCACATGACTCAGACCTTCAGTGGAGTTCCTGAGCTAACAGTTAGGACTCTTGACCTGCGAGAGTTTTCTGGCCAGATTGGACTGATGCAGACTTAATTTTCTTGGGCAGTTTAAATCTGATTTGCTCTAATAAATATACATGTGACTCACTCATACTCGGTCCTCAGGTTCACCTGACTTGCACTTGGAATTTAGTCCTTGTTACAACTCGGCCTAGGTCCAGTTGCAAAAACAAAAGCAATGAAGAGATGGTGAGGCCAAGGGAATAACAGACTTGGGCCTTGCATGGTCTGCTAGTCAGATTTGGACCCTTGGGTTGTCTGACTCAGACTTACAATTACTTGGACTCACTCAGACTCAGCAATTGAAGCGTGGGATTCTGGATGTCTGACTTGAACTATAAATAAATCAGGTCTCCTGGGATGCAGATTTGACACAATCAGACTCCTAGTTCTGGGTGTTTGACTTGAATTTCGACTTATATCTCAACTGGAGTTTGAGTTGGTCTGATTTAACTAATGATCTCTTAAGTTGGTTGATTTGGGCTACAGTAGGTTCCCAAGTGATGCAAATCTAGATCAGTTCTCCTGCCCTATTCTCCTGCCCAGTGCCTCGCAAAATTATTCATAACCGTTGAATTTTTTCATATTTTGTATTGTTAGAACCACAAACATAAATGTATTTTATTGTTATTTTGTGATAGACCAACACAAAGTGGCACAGAATTGTGAAGTGTTAGATGGATGTCCATGTCTTGGTCAGTTTGCAGTTACTCTTTCAGATGATGGATTGAGCAGTGCTCCATGAGATGTTCACAGCTTGGGATCTTTTTTTTTTTTAATAACATAACCCTGCTTTACACTTCTCCACAACTTTATCCCTGACCTGGTTAGTGTGTTTCTTGGGCTTCATGATGCTGTGTATTCACTAATGTTCTCTAACAAACCTCTGAGGGCTTTACAGCTTTATTCATACTGAGATTAGATTACACATAGGTGTGTTGTGCGATAAAAGAGTATCAGCGAGAATGAAAGGAAAGGTGTACAGGACAGTGGTGAGACCAGCGATG
>JAQQZS010000008.1:1149651-1164600 GCA_030068045.1 Platyallabes tihoni | reverse complement strand
CCTCTGCAGCAGAGGTCAGTTTTGGTCTTGTTCTCCTGGGAAGGTCTTCATGAGGGACAGTTTCATCATCATGGAGCAATACTGTTCTTTTTCTTACAGTATCTTCCTACTGTTCAGTTTTGTTCTAGAATGCGGAAAATAAATCAATAAACAAAAATCTTTGAATTAGAAGATTTGACTGGTATACAAATCACCTGCAATAGCGCCACACGCTGTTCATCAGGCTGCTTGGGCCTCCCGTGTTCATGATGTTTAAAATCTACAAATTGATGCTTCATTAAATAATGCTTCGATTTTTTTTTCAATGCTTTAAATGCTGTTCTCAGAGAACCAAGAAAAAACTTCAGAAAACTAACATTTACAGAACATTATGCCAAGATACACTAGTTCTCTCTCTCTCTCTCTCTCTCTAATAAGGTTCGAGTTCATATCTTGTAGCCTTGACGTCATCTCTATTTCTTCTGTATTAGTTTAAAGTTACAGTTTAATGATCTATTAACAGATTAACATCTCTCTCTCTCTCTCTCTCTCTCTCTCTCTCTATTATTATCCTCCTCTTTTTCTTCTTCCAAGCACAATCTTCATTTTAATGTCTTCTGTCACTGCATGTGGCTTGGACTCGCTCTGCCTCCAGACAAATAAAATAAATCTTTATCTTTCTATCACTTTTATACCACAGACACTACTTTTTTATCCATTTCCGGTTTTAGCTCACCCTGTAGATTGTCTCTGACACACCTCCTCCAGTTCATTTTATTTTTTACGGCTCTATTTCTCACACTGGAGACTCATTCGTTAAATGTAACTTAAGGACACTACACCATAAGATTTTTTTTTTTTTTATCTGTTTATGGCAATTTAAGTCCTCTAGAAATGCTCACCTTCTGACCAATCAGATTTCAGAAGGTTAACAATATCTACACTTCTAAGAACTGACAAATTTTCAGTAGTGTTCGTCTCAAAAATATTGGCACTCATGAGGATGTGACGGTTCTGCAAGTCTTTAAACACGTTAAAACTCAGCAGGCTATCTCATCTTTCTCTCTCTTTCTCTTCTTTCTTTCTTTGTTTTTTTTCTCTCTTTATCCAATGATGAAATTAGTGTTTTCCTAATGGTCCATTACCATGACATGCCCATTACATCTCTCTCTCTCTCTCTCTCTCTCTCTCTCTTTGTCTCATGTTACATGATGCACTTAGACTCATTTTCACTTTTGCGTGGTTACGCAGCTCATGATCTGTTTAGTTTTCCCTTGAGTTTTTTTCTTTCATTCTCTTTCTCCTGGAACACGTGTCCTGTTTCTCATCTCTCTCTCTCTAAATCTCTCTTTCTGACCAAAGATCCTTGACATTCCGTCATTTTTCATTCTGCCCCTTCTCTTTCACTTTCCCATGAACTATCTTATGCATGACCTTTGACCCATTCTTCCTGTCCGCCCCCTTCCCCTCCCCCTCCCTATTTTTTTTTTGTTGCTTTGTTTATGGATATGAAGGATTCTGCCTTTAAACTTCCGGCCCATCTCACAAAGCTTCAAGAATTCTTGAAGAGTCATGTGGAGATAACTCTCTATCTACGTACAGATAAAAAAAACAATATGCTGTCACAACACCTTTTCTTAAACTGAAAATAATATAAAATATAAAATGACAGTTTTACATCACTCCTATTTTAGATCACAGTGTGTATGTGTGTATCTAATGTGAGGGTGCCAAAACTTATTACGGTTTTGCTAAAGATCAAACAAATAATATAAAAAGTGTTCTCTTTCAAACCCCTTGGTTTGGAGTTTAGGGGCCCCTCAACTCCCCTCACCCTCCCCTCCTCCTCCACCACCACCACACTCATACACACACACCCACACACACACACACACACAAATGCAGAAATGCAGAAATATATAGCATGTTATGAATGCATGGGCTAGAAATAGAGCACAGATCCAACATTAATACTGTCTGAGCAACAGAGGACCCTGGGTGGTGCGGGGAGGAGGAGGGGAAGGGGTGCAGGGGGTTTATTTGGGGTAAATATATATATATATATATCCTCTATTTTCTACATTCTACATTATAAATTATTATATAGTGTGTAAATCTATATATAAAGAAAGAAAAAGAGGCGTACCTCAAGCTTTGGAGTTTCTATTGAAAAGTTTCAGACTGAGATTCTCCAGCTGTGTCCTTCTTCACCGCTCCCTCGCACTCCTTCTCTCTCCCTCTCTCTCTCTCTCACTCTCTTTCCTTTTCTCTGTCACTTTTTGGTGAGGTGGCTCGTTCTCTTCCCTCCCTTTCTCCGTTTCTTCCTCTCTCTCTTTCTCTCTCTCTCTCTCAGCTGTTCAGGCGTCCTCTTGCTTTTTGGATCATAATCCAGTTGTGCTCCTCCTCTGGGTTGCCAGATTGGTTTAGACCGACCCACCCCACACTGAAGCTTCAGATAGATAGATAGACAGATAGACACTTTATTAACCCCAAAGGACATCCCAGTAAAATTATGCACATTTGCATATGGACCATAAGTTTTTGGACAGTATTCGTGCCTAGGACGTGCTTTAATGTACAGGCTTTATCTAAAAGATTAAATTAAAATCCATATGAATTGTGGAGTGTTATGTTCTACAGAGTGTTATATTGTACAGTGTTATTTATCATTAAATTTCCTTACAGAGTGAATACAAGGCGCCCGCGACCCCCCACACACCACCTTCATCTGCCCCACATGCTGCTCTGGAATGACAGCAATGAATTCATCCAAATCGGGCTACCATAGCACACACACACACACACACACACACACACACACATACACAAAACCCCACCCTGATATGACCACAGCTCAGGCATAATATGATACACTTGCTGTACAGTATGCCGAACCCTGCCTGATGGCTAACTAGTGAAAATGAAAAGCCTAAGCGGTTTTCTGAGTTTAAATAATCAGTGTAAATGTAAAAACTTTCAAAAAAAAAAAAATTATAAACTGAAATAATAAAATAGTTGAAGTAAGCTGTTTGGTCTAGTAACTGCCTTAATATAAAAACAATGCTCAGGATTATATAAGCATGCATATTTAGTCTGGACATCTTACACTGATGTATGCTGAATGTCACTGCTGTTTCTATGTTTTTGTGTCTAAAGATCAGGGCCTGTATTCACTAAACGTGTATTAAAGAAAACTCATTAACACCTTTCGACCAATCAGATATAAACATAAATATAAATGAATGTTATTTTTCTAAAATCGATCCCATGAATCATGTGCTGCCTGTGAAATAAACCTTACAACCATTTTTGCAACGATAAAATGCATAAAGGGGTCTTAATCTGTAGGAAACTGTTAAATACCATGTTTGAACACTTCTTAATTCTGTTTATTTGTCCTTGCTCATTTTTTCCTTGTCTTAGACTTGGGCATTATCTATACAACCCACAGCATTGTCCTCTTCCACGCACGCGCGCACACACACACACACACACACACACACACAGAGAGAGAGAGAGAGAGAGAGAGAGAGACATCAGTTAAAGATGGAGGTTTAGATTAATCATTTGTTTAGACTATAGGATGCACAGGCTGTCTTCGTTCATGTAATACATCATCTGTTTAATTATGAATTGTCTCTTGGTCTTGATTCTCCAGTCGCCTTAGCTCTAATTGAAACTGCAGTGTTTTGATGGTCTTTCAGAAACACTTATAAACCATTTGAGCTACGAGGTGGTATCAAAAAGTTTTAAGACTGTTATATTGTAACAGGCCAACAGATGGCAGTCACAGGGAGCACTGATCTTCATAAGTCAGCATGCCAAAAGACATTGTCCTGTGTAGGACATCCAGGAGGTGTTCAGTTGGTGTTATTCTGACCACGCGCGATTCTGCTTCAAGAACAGAAGAACTTCACTGGAAGACGACAAGAGATCAGGAAGAACTTCAACAAGCTCAACCCCCGAAAATGCAGAAAAGATTCGGGAACTTGTGTATGATGATAGTCTGAGAAATTCTAGACGTACACTAGTCACCTGGTAATATTGAAGAATTAATGGAAGAAAGTAATATGTAATGAGCTTATTGTCCTGTCAACAGAGATGATCTCAAAACTGTTTGATACCATATTATTTTTTATTAGGCAATCTACATACTTTTAATTTATATATAATGTACTCAACACTATGAGGATCCAGAGTTAATAAGTAATATATAAACAAAATTCTGAAGAAATATACGAGGATTTTAAAGCGTGAATAAACAATCAGATATGGAAAGTTTAATAACAGTATGTGAATCTAAAGTGGTAAACAGCGAAATCGAGCACCAACCAAGATGGCGGGTTCAAGCGTCCGGTGTTCATCAGGACCTCTAGGTGTTCATATATCTCGCCTGCTTATTATATATATATATTTTATAGCAGTGCCTGTGCTATTGTTAGCGTGGTGGAATTTTTTTTTTAATTAAAGAGCTTTAATTAACTTGTTTAAATACTTCTTATTTACGTTACATAATTCATCAAACAAGCGCTCTCTAAATATGAATTTGTTTTTATTGTAATGTATTAATAAAATTTTTCACTCAGTTCATGAATATGTTGTTATTATAATCAAGCAATAACAGCGGATACCTTGAGGTCCTTGAATACACGGACATTAAAAGCCGCCATGTTGCTTGTTCCTGTCTTTCTGGTTTCCGTGTGGCTGTGGAGACCAGGCACGCGCTGTTCCTTCCTCCTCAGCACGGTAAGATTTGTTGTTTGGAAAATTTTCCAAACAGTCTTTTAAAATGTTTTATACATGTTCATACAGTACACATGGTTAATTTGAGACTGTAGTGGTTAGTTATGTGTTTGTAATGTAATGGTTTTTGAGTCCGACTTTGAGACCACGTGGCTCCAACTCGAGACTTATGACCTCATTCCTGCACGTTTAATGTGTATGGGTTTTATTATTATTATTATTATTATTATTATTATTATTATTTTATAACTTTATGCTGGATTTATTGATTAATTCAGTAACTTGCAATAAAATTCAGACTTGCATTAGACAGCTTGTCTTATTTACCTTTTTTTTTTATTTATTTTTTTTACGTACATGTGCTGTGTGTGTTTGCTGAACATTTCAATCCAGTAATAATTCTATATTGGAATTGAGGTTAAAAGATTATTCTATAACATAAATTTTATCCTTTTAATTGTTTAAGCAAGAATCTTCTCTTTAAACTTGCCCATCAATAACATCACTCTCCTTTGACATTAATTTTTCCACCTTTGAATGTTGACAGACTATATAATTTAATAAAAATTAATAACTTAATATAATTGAAGGCATTTATGGTGTAGTTAATGTATATCTTAATTCTTTCTCTGCGTTCTAAAGTCATTATATAATTGAGTCTAAATGTAAATTGCTCTGATTTGTAGATGAATTGTGTTGCTCTTAAGTCCCTTATACGATCTGTGAACACCTTGAATTTTCTTCTGGTTTATAAATAAAAATAAGCATTTTGATGTTTGGTGTCTCTGATGATGCTTGGCACTGGGCTCAGACACTTGGTGGTGATGCACGTGCAGCTCCGCTCCTGACATAGTGGAGTCTGAAGAGACTTTTAATAATAAATGTGTAGTTTATTACAGCTCAGTTATTAATACAGCTGTACTAATCTCTTGCTCTTCTCTTCTCTCCCAGGAGAACGTGAACGTCACTTCTGCAGACCTGAAGGTGTGTAAAGTCTTCTGAATCCTCCCTGTAAGCTCTGTCTCTGATGATGCTTTGCACTGGGCTCTGAGTGACTCTGGAGACAAAAGTGCGGCTCCGTCCCTGACATGGCGGAGTCTGAGGAGATGTTTTTATTCCTAGAATATAAAATCTGATTAAAATCTCAAGGTTAAGGTTTGACACTTGTGCATGTTGATTGTTTCAGGTGATGCTGATGAACCAGGATGATTTGAAGATTTAATTTCCGGTTAGTTTATTAACCGTGTGTCTACACGCTGTAAGTGTTGTGTAACTTTAAGGTTGATGTTATTGTGTATGAAAATAAATTCCAATTTTTTTTTTTTTTTTTAAAGACTCCTGATTTATGCTGTTTTACTTTATTAAATGTTGAACATTTGTTTAACACGGGTCTATAGAGATGTTACTCGCAGGTCTTCCTCAAATACTTATTTCTTTCTGTAGCACTAGATGGCAGTCTAATTTCCCATTTAATTTACCGCATTTATTACATTTTTCTGTTGGTTATGATGGACTGTCACAATTTACTTCTGAAATTTTAGTTTTCCAAACTTAAGCATCTTCATACAATAGAGCACAGTTTTTTTTTTTTCTTTAAAAATTAGCTACTTACCCCAAGTTCAAAAGTTCAATCCAGACTAATTTTAAATCTTTATCATGCTTATGTTTAGGATATTTTATGCAATTTAATTTCTCATATCTTGTTTATGCTGTTTTAATATGTAGGTTGGATTATTGTGCAGTTTTTCCCAACATGGGCTGTGCTTTTGGTCTTCAAAAAGGCTGCCAGGTGAACACATGGTTTTAACCTTTCCTGCTAAAAGGTTGTCTGCATCTAAAACTATCCTTGCTGACATACTCAATGTTTCAGCTTTGAGGGGAAAGTGTCATGGATATACAGTACTTGATGACGTGCTCCAAGTCTGAACTTTTTCCACATGGTCACCATCTCCTTTCAGGAGTTACCTAGTTCCTTTTACATTTATATGGTGCTGTTTTGTCCCAATCAGAATAAGTAAAAATCAAAAAATTAAGAGTGCACCAAGCAAAGATGATCAAGACTGAAGTGATTGCTCTCGGGTTAAGAGCTGTTCAATTCATTATTTGGTGATCATGTTGTCCAAAAAAAAAACCTCCTGAATGAGTGTAATGGGAGGTGACTTACACACCTGGTGAAGTTGCGTGTTAACGTCCTGTAGAAATTGGAGCCATGTTTAATCGCATTTCTATATACACACACAATGTGATGAGAACCCACAGGATTGTGACCGGGGACTGTGTCCATAAAAAACACTTGTTAGTGAGACTTATCAGAAAAAAGGCTTCAGTTTGCTAGGGAGCATAAAGATGGGACTTTGGAGTGAGAGGAAAAAGGTCATGTGACCTGATGAGTCCAGATTGGGTCTAATCCAGAGCAATGGGCGTGTCAGGGTAAGAAGGGGAGTGCATGAAGTGATGCAGTGTTATGATCTGGGGTTGCTTTAGTTGCTCAGGTCGAGGCTCAGCAACGTTATGGGGCAATAAAATGAAGTCAGCTGACCACCTGAATGTACTGAATTACCAGGTTATCACATCTATGGAGGTTTCCTTCTTCCCTTATGAAATACGCCATATTCCAGGAATCAGGAGGAAACATTTTCACACATGAACTGGACTGCTCAAGCTAAATGAAGTCAAATGAAATACTACTGTGTGCGACGGTTTTATTTTTATATCAACTCAAGGTTCATGTTTTTATATGAAACGTTCCACAATTTAAGGAGCAAAAAAAGGATATGAATGTTTTCCTGGAGCATATCGTGGCGTCGGCAGTAAGTTCAGGTCAGAGCGTTTTGGGGTTTTTGTGCTGATCTCCAAAGAGGAGGACAAACTGTCTCACCAGGTTGTTGAACAAACCAACAAACAGCAGACCACTCAAAGGTATTCCTGCATCTTTATTATAATTCTAATAACTTTTTATTCATATCTTAAAACATTTGTAATTCATATGTGTATATGAATGCATATATGTATACCACATATACATATATATTTATATATTCTGTAAATAATCTTTCAGCTCTTCGTAGTTAATATTCTTTCATATCTTTGTTTTTAAAGGAAACAAAAAACAAACAAAAAGAAAACAAACCACAATGCTTTCTGCACACCCTGCTCACCTATGGCGTCGATTGGGTCACATGACCGTTCTTTGGTCATGTTCGCAATGCATCATGGGCTCGGTATGGAGCTGCTTAAGTGTGCCAGAGTGAATGCATAGCCTTGTGTTTGTTACGTTTTCCCGGTTGCACTCCTCTAGGATGCAAAATAAATAAACGAAACAAATAACGACAAGCGCTAGTCCTTGTGCAAAAAAAAAGAAATCAGAAAATAAATCAGGTTTCCTGAAGCAATGTTCACTTGGAGTTGAGCCTGGTGTCCACTTCAGATTTGCGCTGGATGCTAACAAGTTTAATGTAACTGACCAGTTAGAAAACATTAGCTAAAGTACACTGTCACAGGACAACTTCAAACCCAGCTGTTTTGATTGTGTTGAACGTTTTAAATACGGAGTGTAAACGTTAAAGGTGCTAGCTTTGTGATCATTCATGTGAGGCTAATCTAGCTTCTGTTGTCTGTTAGCTAAATTAACCTTGTAGCTCCAGCGCAAAAACACAAAGAAAACATACTTGAGCCATCTTCAAAGATCGACGTTTGCGGTAAGTAAAATAGTGTATAGGTTTGGATCGCTAAATTGTTTGATAAACATGTCCTCTTAAAGAAAGGTAGAAAAAAAATCAGATATTTCATTCTACCCTGTCTCAAAGCAACAACTGAACTGATGGGATCTCCGTCACCGGTCTGAAGCTGTTTGATTTATTTTTATTTTTTTTTAAATCTCCTACTATCACTTAATGCGAAGCAAATGAACGATGCTAGAACAAAACGGAAAAGTTTCTGACGTACAGGATGTGTAGAAAGCACTGGGAGTAAATAACAAACATCATTTTTCTCTTTGTCTTTGTACATTATTTGGAAGACAGAGATTCTTTAGAACTCTTTAAACCTTACTGAGGACGATCGTGCTTCATCGTCCTTGCTGTCATCACACAAAGTGAACCCAACTTGCTTTCTGGTTAACATCAGTGTTAAGGTTAAATCTCGCTCATCCTCCTTCTTAAAGTCTGTTTGTGGGGAAAATAGACGTGAAGTAAGTTTATATGAAGGTGATTAACGTTAGAAAGAGATGATCAGGATGAGAAAGCCCTTTTTTTTTTCACTGATATGTCACGGATATGATGTAACCCCGCAACATCATGCACACAGATGTCTGACATTTAACAAACATGTTCATGGACAGTGGATTCACTCACAGGATTTGCATATATGGTTCGATCATGTGGTAGTGGACATGTCATGACAAGGGTGGAGCTTAAGTTTGCTTTGATCAGGTGAAGCAAACTCGACCATGTAGCGTCATAACTAGTAATTATTATTACATTGAGCTTTTCGGAACAAGTAATCACTTGTTAATAATTGCTCATCCTGTGAAACTAGAACACTCTTGGCCATGTTTGTTGTACTATTCTCTATTTATTACTAGTTAGATGTTTAGCTTATGCAACTATAAAGCAAACTAGCTATTGTCTGGTATGTGTCTTCAGTAAACATGGCAGAGATTTGCCTAGGTTACACAAGATGAGGGGATTTCATTTGAGCAAGGGCAATTATTATTATTTTTTTACAGTACTCTCTGTAGCCTATCAAATGCAGCGATTATATTTTGCTACAAAAAGCTGTTGTGACGTTAATCAAAGAATGGAGAGCCAATCAGATTCTCCACATGTGGGCAGAGCACCCAATAGTATGACTGTTTATTGTGCAAATGTACTAAACGTCAATGTTAGTAGTTTTAGTCTGAGCTGAACCATCTCCATTTCTAAGCAACAGGCTGATTTATGGAAGTAAAACTAGTTTTGATACGACATGATCCAAGTTCACGATTTAGACCCCGGAGTTTACCTTCAGCTCCACTCTTGTTAAATCAGCGATGTCTCTTGTTTGGACACATCGAGTAAAGGGGTGCAGAATGGCACAGCTTTCACAGCTGATAACAGCGAGGACCATGAGAGCAATGAACTGCACTAAATAACAATACATCTCTCTTCTTTTATAGAACAACATTAGTATTCCAGACCCTTTTAAAGTTTAAAAATGTCTTTTTTTTTTTTTTTTTAAATATAAGAACAATCGTCATATTAAAACAGGTTTAAGCACGAATGCCACAAATTCAGGGCACCTGGATGGACGCACATCCCTCTTCGCTCCTCCTAATAAAGAGAGCTATTTTGAAAGGATTAGGAAAGAGAGACTTTGGCATCTCCAGCCTCTCTTATGGACAGTGAACCTCAGGATCGCTGTTCAGTCGATTGGTGTAGCAGTCACTTCAAATTGTCGAGAGTCTCGTAAAAATGGTGATGCGGTTTCTTTTAGTTGATGCCGTTCACCAATGGTCCATTTGTAGATTAATAGAGGTGTCCCGTTTTTGTATTGTGAACAAATTCATTACATGGATTCATACTGAAGATGAAGGTGAGCCTGATGTTGCATTGGGTACGTGTATACTGTATATGTGTTGTGTTTGTCTGGGCACTTGTTATTTTTTCCGTTTTGTTTGTATTTTTTGCTACGGGTTTGTAATACAGTGACCAGTCTGTTAATACATATATATATATATATATATATATATGCCATGAGAAGGTTCTAGCAAAAGTTCAACATCAACAAGCTTCAGCAAATACCTCCAAAGATAAAAATGACCTTCGAACGCTATTTCGTTCATTCACACAAACACACACATACACACACACAAGTACAGAAGAGGGACTCTTTAAGTCTACACATTCTCTCTGAGTTAGGTATTAGGCAGTAAACTGGCCACTGCTCTGAGCACCTTGGTTTCCACCACTCAGATTCTTTTCTCAATTGACCATCCCACTATTTTTTGTTTTTGGCTAAGAATTCCCAACTGAGAACCAATCAGAAAAGGGGAAAGTAAGGCATTAAGTCATATGTGAAATGGACTGCAGTGGATAACTGAGTATTACTCAGCATAAGCATATAAAGAATAAATCAACAAACTAAAAAATGCAATAATACTTTTTCTCAAAGTATTTGGCTCAGATTACGGTCCTGTTTATATTTTTAGGAATTTCTGTTTCTAATTTACACTTCAGGCCCTTGTTTGATCAACACAAGTGAGAATGTGCCTTATCTGTGCGTGATCTGTGAGGTGTGTTTTGGGGCGGTTGTTGCCGGATAAGATTAGGAATTCCCATCTTTGGACAGTCTTTCATCCCTTACGATTCTCTCCGCTGAACATTCTTTAATAACGATGATGTCCTCGTTGCTTCTGTTTGTAAAAAGGTTTGTCTCAGACAGCTCAGACTTTTGTCACTTCCTTTGTCCTTAGTGTCTTTCTAGCTTTGGGTCTGTCCTCTCAGCTCCTGGCACCTTCATCCCTGGCTCTTCCATCTCCCGGGGAAAGGGCAGAAATGGGGAACGGGCTAGAGGACAACCTGAGGGAAAGTGGAAAGCCTTTATGCAGAAGCAGTATTTCTGTGTTTCTTTCTGTCTTGTCCTTTCTCTTCCCTTTCTCTGACCCATCCTTTCCCCTGTACCATATTTCAGCTCATGCAGTGGCCACATCAGTTGATATCTCTGCCCATGCACTAACCCCCTCCTATTCCTCTCTCCTTACCCCTCCTCTTTCCCTCTCACCTGTCCATCACCCTCCTGAGCGCTCGCTCTATATTCATGCGATGACCCACGCGAGTAACACCAAGGTCCAGGAAATCCTCCTTGGTGAGAGAAGGCAGGTGAGTGCCATCAATCTCATTGTCCAGGAAGCGCTCCCTGTGCTCAGCTAGGTTCAGGTAGGCCAGCCAATCAGCTACGTCATACTTGGTCCAGTAGGGCAGCGGCTTGGAGGCAAAGGGCTTGGAAGGGGATGGAGGTGGCAAGTGAGGGTAACTCAGACAAGTGGGTGGAGCTATAGAGTGGAGTGGTGGAGAGGATGAACCAGAGAGGAAGTGAGTGGGTGAAAGGGAGCGAGAGACCACCAGGGATGAATTGGGTGGTGGTGGGGCTCCAGAAGGAGCAAACAAAGGAGGGGATGGAGAGAAATAAGCATCACCTAGGGGATTAGCTGGGGATGGAGGGGTGATTGAACCACGTAGGTCATATAAGCTGCTGTAGAGTGGTGAGGTAGGAAGAATAGGGAGGGAAGAAGGGCGTGGGGGGCCTAGTTTGGGACGTTCTGAGGGCGAGATGAGGGGACTGGGCGCTCGTCGGCGCTGAGACTCTGCCTTGCGTGATTCCCTGCTTGGGATGAACTGGAACTCAAGGGCTTTGGAGCGGTACACAGGACGGTGCTTAGGGGAGGTCGGGTAGGGTGCATAGCCTGAAGGCGAGACTGGTGAATGGGAGCGGGCAGCGGTGCCAGGAGCAGCAGATGTTGGTTGAGAAGGGGCACTGGGAGGCTGTGGGGAAGGTGAGCGAGCCCAGTTTGGGTAAAGAGGAGGATGCGGAGAAGCTGTAGGAGATGGAGATAGTGCAGGCTGAGCCAGAGGAGATGGAGAGGGAGAGCGTACTGATGGAGGGCTCAGTGCTCCTGTTGAGTCCTCAGAGAACCTGTGGGAAAATGGACAGATTAAGAAAAAGAGACTGTGAAGAAGAAATGTGAAAAAGACAGAAGAAGAAAACAGAATAATTAATATGAAGAAGAATACACAATACCTATTTTAGTGTTTCCCCTATAATAGGCCATGCCAATGAGACCCCATGTCATGCCTACACAACAGGCCATGTTTTAAAAAATCTAATATACAATATACTGAACATTCTGAAGTTTATTGATGTGGCTATTCTGTAATACCAAATAATGGCACAAGTTGGCACTTCATTGTTGTTATGGTAGACTACAGCTGAATGTGTGTTCAGGGGAAGGTGCTTTGCTATATTATTTATATCATTGCTATATTCTACTACATGTAATGTAACTAATGAATGTAGTGTCATGGACAACTGGCTTGTATAGTTAATGTTTAATACTGTTGGAATAAAGCTACATGTCAGTATACTGTCATATACATTAATAAGTGCTGCTGAAAATACAATTATTTAATAAAGGGCTTGGCCTGTACAAATCACCATGAATCTGTAGAACACTCATAGAATACATATTGACCCTTGTTATAAAACCTCCTATGGAGTTGTGAAAATCAACGGAACGCGTATTTTCAACTGCAGTCATGCAACAGAAATTGTGTTACTGAAGTATCAATGGGCTTGGCCTCTCCAATTCAGCAGGACTTTTTTTAAACACTTTTGGAGGTTACCAACAAAAATAATTTTAATATAAATTAAAAAAAAAAACCCTTAATCATCCTCTTGCCACCATGCCGGAAACGTTTTCAGGAGAAACAATTATATTGAACCTACCCAATTATATGTAATAAAAACTATTGGATCATGAGACTGACAGGTGTTTCTATGCCCAGATGCCCTGTTAGATTTTTACATTGGTTATGAAAACAATTAATAGCCCTGAATGTCTGCTTTCAGTTTGAGCCCTGTGTTTCTCCTGTGAATTTCACGTTTCTTTTTAAAAATGATAACATGAAAACCAGAGAGCTGGCTTTAGGCGATATATGACCCATTGTAAAAGTATTAGGCATAGCCAATGCAACAATTTGGAATGACCTGAAAAGAAAGTAACTACCAAATATTAAACAGGTTATAGATGGAAAAACAAATAGCAGATGATAATAGAAACATTGCGAGAGCTGTGAAGAAAAGCCTTCAACCAATAGTCAGTGACACTAACAACATTGTCAGGGCAGGAGAAAAATGCATTATTATTCACTTTTCTTTAACAGACTTTAAGAGCAGAAATATATAGGCTATACCCCGAGACTGCTCAGCGGGAAGTATTTAAAGATTGGACTTTGCCAAGAAATACAGAGAAGAAAAGTTTTGAAACCAAGATTAAGCTCAACAAACGAGATGGAAAGGCCAAAGTGTGGAGAAAGAAACATTTTGCTCCTGATCCAAACCATACAAGCTAATGGATAAAGCACAGTGGAGACGGTGTGATGGCTTGGGCTTGCATGGCCACTTAAAATAGTTACTCAATCTTGGATGAAGGAACTCACGATGGAGCAGCAGAATGAACTCATAAGTCTATAGAAACAGTGTCTGTCAATTTACAAAGAAACATATCCAATTTAATTGAGAGACATTTGATCATGCAGCAAGCCAACGACTCAAAGTCCAGTGCCAACACAAAACGGGGAAAAAAGTGGAAAGTTTTAGACTGGCCCGAGTCAATCAGAAGACCTTAACCCAACTAAGCAGCATTTCACCTCATGGAGAGGAGGCTGAAGGGAGAAACCCACCAAAACAACAAAGTTGAAAAAGCACTACAAACAGGAATTCAATGGTTGGTGATGTGGGTTCCAGATGATGTGTCCCAGTTTTTGCAATGCAATTAAATATTAAATGCTATTTAATGCAGCTTACTTTTGCTCAACAACAACAACAAAAAAAAAAATGTATGGCCTGTCACAGTCATGTGCCATGTTCTGCATTGTTTTTCAGATTTGGATGTAAATATCAGGAAATTAAATTTCAAATTCCAATCTATTATAATGTATTCATCTTTTCATCCCAAATGTCTTCAGTGAATATCAAAAACAATAGAATCTTCATGGTCATTCCAGTACTTTTAGATGAACTGTATATATACACATGTAGACATACATATATAGACAGGGAGAACAGTGGTGCAGTTACCTGTATCTGAGGAACGACAGACAGATGGACATTGACAGACGATTTAAGCAGAGATCACAGAAAAAGGGAACAGTTTAAACAGACAAATTTAGACAGAGTTTACATAGACATTGTAGACGAATTCAGCAAGTATGCGCCAGGACAGTCCCATGCAAATCATAGGCAATATCAATCAGGAAATAAGACTGGTGCAAATATACAGGGACCAAGTTTGGAATAATCATGCAAAGTGCAAACAAACAAAGTAAATAAATAAATATTTCCCTGTATAAATATTATTAGATTGTTTACTGATGTGGCTAGAAGAATGTTGGTCATTGTGAGGGTTGCCCACTAGAGGGCAGTGGTGTTTATTTGTAGTTTTTGTTTAAAGACCCGGTTTCCCAGAGGGCA
>JAQQZS010000008.1:1134450-1149551 GCA_030068045.1 Platyallabes tihoni | reverse complement strand
GAGTTCTGTTTTAGTATGCTCCACGTTTTAAGCCAACTTCCTTTGTTCATGGTTTGTTTGTTTGAATTATCATTAAATACACTTTTGTTACACCTTAACCCCCTCTGCGCCTAAGCCACACCCACAGTCCAACATCCAACAGAACGTGACAGTCATGCATTCATGGATATGTGGCCTCAAAGACAAAAATGTGCCTTGATGAACTGATTTATACAGTATATGGGGTAGGAGGGAAAACATATGTGTCAGATTTCGTACATGCACAGTTCTCTAATTAGAGAGGGTTCTAGAGATTCATATTCTGATTAGACTACTTCAAACTGAGAAACAAGAAATCAGAATAAATGCACCAACCCAATTGATTTAAACAGTACACTTTATAGCCAGTAAAATAATGAAGCCCTCCCAAATATTTGCTTTATACCAGGACTCTTTTTTTTGGTTTTTTTTTGTATTAGGTTTCTGGTTAGTTAACTTCAATATGAGCAAGCAGGAGAAATTTCAAAACATAACATACTATACTGTGTTCCTTCATAATATACATTAGGAATCTTGTATAAATATTTTAATCAAATTGTTTTTCAATATCAATTGGACTCATTTTCATTATCTCAGTCTTTTAAAGACAATAAATAAGGCTTTTCGCCACTTGATTGGGATCTTATGAACTTGTGCCAAGGCTTAGGAACCAATGCAACCAAATCAACAAGTTGAACAGATCAGAAAGTCATGATTATAAACCCTGAAACCACCAAGTATTACTAAATGGCCCTTGTGTCAGGGCCATTGACCCTCTCTGATCAGGATTGACCCCAGTTTTGAAATAACATGGGATATGCAAAAAATATAATTTCATGGTACTTGCATATGTGAAGATAAAGGATATCTTCAAATTCAGATTTGCATTTTGCATGCCAGCAGCAGAATCAAATATAGACACATGCAGTCACAGATCTCCCATCACAAATACATGCAGGCATACAGTCATACTGACACTACTTTAACAGACCTGTGCCTGCTGAGGGATCGCTGTGCTCCCCAGTTCTCCATTCCTTTGCTCCTTTGTTGCAATTTGGTGTTTAGTTCACTGATGATGCTGGCTTTCATGCCAGATATGGGTGGGTGCAGTTTACGGCCTTCCAGATAAGTCCCATCAGACTGCACCCCACTTTCAGTCACTATCTGTGTAGCGCCAGTTGACCCATCACCCCAAAGGGGTTTCATCTCAGGTGTTCTTGGTCGATCAAAGTACATGACAGCAGAGCGAGACAATCCTTGTCCTTCCCTAATGCTATAACCATCCCGAGTGCCCACGTCCTCTTCCTCTCCCTCCTCTGGCTCCTCCTCTTCAGGTTCTTCCTCCTGACGGCGTCTGTGATAGGCTGGTGGAGCAGTGCTGCTCTGCCGCCTTAGCTCTGATGCACGACTGGCTTCTCTGTATCTTTGCGTTTTGGGGTATGTGGAAGCAGTGCTGGCTGCTTTAGTGTTGTGCATTTCAAACGTCTGTCCATCCAAGTAGCTCATGTAGGATTCTAAGAAATCTGCTCCACTTGTCCTGTCACTTTCTGCTGCTCTCTCCATCCTCTCTCTGACTCCCCCACTGCTAAGGGCCAATATGCTATCCAGATGGTGGTCACTGCTGCTACGGCTGTCCAACTCCTCAATGCCAGAGTCCACCACAGTCTCCTGGGACTCGCCACTCTTAGCCATAGCTGAGGAGTGTGGTGGGTGGTGCTCAGCACTGGGCCTCCTACTTCCACTCCCTGTGGCCACTGTGGAAACAGTTGCCATGCGCTGTGTATGCAGGCTGGCAGCAGGTGCAGTGCTCGCAGCAACAGCAGTTGTAGTGATGGTTGCTGTTCCTGTGCCACAGGTTGCAGTCATGGAGAGGCTGGAGGTCCCTCTTAAAGCAACAGATGTAGCTGGAGTGGAAGCAGCAGCAGAAGGTCCCCCATAAGCAGGAGGAGCTGGGATTGTGACAAGTGGTGGTGTGGGAGAAGTGGCACGTCTGGTTGCAGGAGTGCTGTTATAGAGGTGGTGAGTCTGAGGCAAGTTATAAGGTCTGTGGTAGGAAGAGGGAGGAGGAGGTGGTGACACAGAGGGTGGTGGAGGGGGTCCAGAAGGTTGGAGAGTAGAAGGTGAAGGAGGTGGGGGAGGGTTGGGAGAAGCAGGAGATGGAGAAGGGGCAGACTGTGTCAAATTAGCAACTTCACTATCATAGGAAGTGAGACTAGAGGTGGTAGAGTCACCAGCCTGTGGAGAGGGCAGGGGTGTGTGAGCAGGGAAGCCAGACATGAAGGCATCTTTTGGGGGAGGTGGAGGTGGTGGCGGAGGTGCTGGATGGTGTTGTTGCTGCCGAATTGCAAGGTTGTTAGCAATCATAGAAGAATAACCTGCACCACGGTCAAAGCTGTTAGCAAATTCCACTGGTGGTGGCAAAGGTTCAGCAAACACAAACTCATCATCTGCATCTACTGAGGGAGCTGGAGGAGGGAGGACCATAAGTCCCATGCCACTGCCCCCCTCTTCACCAGTCCCTGGTCCTCCTGTTGTACGTGTGGTCATGGTAGATGGCGGTGGAGATGGAGGGGTGAGTGAAAGGATGTATGTTCCTGCCTTACTCTCCATTCTCAAGAAGGAAGGTCTCCGGGGTTGCTGAGTAGCCGGATGTGTGGAAGGCTGTTGCTGCTGGCTGTGAGCTCTATCCATCTCTCTCTCCCTCTCTCTTTCCCTCTCTCGTTCCCGGGATCTTTCCCTCTGCCGCTCTCTTTCTCGTTCCTTCTGTGTGGGTTGGTAGTGTTGAGACTGATAGTGGTGTGTGTGAACTGTTTTGTCCTCAGAAAAACGAACTCTTAGCCCTTCCCTGGATGGTGCAGCTCCTGCAGTCTCTCTCTCAGCACGATCTCCAGTCTCCTCTGTCCAACCTCCCCCTGCTCCTCTAAGGATCCTGGGTGATGGAGGCCGAGTGGAGGTGGTGGTGGCAGCAAGTGAAGAGGATGTGACAAGATATGAGGAAGAGACGGAGGACTGAGCAGCAGACGAGATCATAGTGGCAGAGGGAGTGGCAGAGTGAGAAAGTAGTGATGATGGTGGTGCAGCAGATGAAGGAAATGGCCCCACAGTGGAAAGTTGCCGGGTAAAATGGTGGTCACCAGCCCTCTCCCTCCGTATTCGCCCATCATCTTTTAGGGCGCGCTCCCGTGCAGCTAGAGCAAGTCCCAGTGGAGAGGATGGGTCAAGAACTTTTCCTGTCAGTGGGTGGATGAAGGTGGTGGTAGCCTGTTGCTGTTGTAACTGTTGATGGCTAGCTCCCAGGTAGAAGTCGGCAGGTACAGACTTAGGCTGATAGTCCCCTAGAGGAGCAGATGTGGAATATTCAGGGAGACCAAAGGCAGGTGGCATGCTGCGAGCATGTTGAATGAATGTGTCACCTGAGAACATGCCCTCATCTATAGATTTGGAGGGTCTCAGGCGAGGTGTAGGCTGGGAGCTCAGTTGCTGCTGCAGCTGCTGCTGAGAAGCCGGACTTCTTCCTATTCCTGCTACTCCAGTACTCCCTGCCAATTCTTCCTCGGCAGAAAGAAAAAAGGAGGCACTCTTCCGTCGAGCTTCATGGAAGCGCTCACGATCCCTGCGGGCCGCTCCCACAATGGCAGCACCAAACTGGCTAGTAAAGTCCAAATTCTCCTGAGATCTAAGTGGTGGTAGAGAGGGTGGTGGCGGTGGAGGGACTGATGGTGGCTCAGGTGGGGGCATGGTGGGTGCAGGTGGGGGTGCAATGGGTGGGGCTTTGGATCTGTCGCTTTCATCTGGAAGGGGTGCATCAGCCTCAACACTGCTTCCTTGGCTACTGCGTCCACTGCTGCTAGTGGAGGGGGCTTTGACAATGATGGTTGGGACAGGAATAGAGCTCGTTTCCACTGAACTTTTACTTCCTAGCGTGCTCTGGCCAGAACGTAGATCTTCTACTTTTGACTGCTTTACCAGAGGCCCCTTGCCTCTTCGGACACCTGGTTTCTGCACTCCAGCTGCAGCTGCTGTCCCTGCTGTTGTGCGCTCTGCTCTTGTCTGCTGGTTCTGAGCAGTCTGTTGCTGCTGTGGGATCACTGTGGCCACACTAGTAGGAGGAACCGCATTGCTGTAACCTCTTCTCAAACCAGCTGACCTTGCCCCTGCTGCTCCTGCAGCGCCGGTGGAATCTGCTGTGTAACCCATAACCTTCCTGGAAGCAGTTCTGCTGGGGACAGAGGGGAGCGCTTGGGCATGAGAATAAGAAGTTGCATGGTCAGAAACTGCAGAGCTTGTGGGTGGTCCAGGGGACCTGTCCCTTGGTCCATGAGTGTAGTGAGATGACTGGGAATAAAGCTGATAGTGGGTGGAGGTGGAGGTAGACTGTGACACTGATACTGAAGGCTGTTGGGAGGTCTTGCCTCTCCAGCCCATAGGAGGTGCTGAGGAGAAAGGGGGATCAGGGGGTGCTGTGGTCGGTGGAGGTGGAATGTCGTCTGGACCAGGGACTGAAAGGCTTCGTGCAAACTTCATGGCGGGAGGATGGAGGAACTGCTTCTCCTCCTCGGGAACCCCTGAAGTATGAGAGATAGATGTGAGAATAAACAAAAAGAAAAAAGAAGACGAGAGAATGACTAATGATGTATGGTTAAGAAGTGGGACATTATATTTATATTAAAAAAATAATAAATCTGGTCCATCATGTAATGCTTATTTCTGTGTGTCTGCTTGTCTGTCTGCTTGCCTCGTTAATACTAGAATTAGTGTCTATTACTATCTTTTCAGCATAACCAGGAAAAAATTAGTATTCATTACTGCACGAAACGAGTGCCTGTTTGTATGAAGCTATGTTAGGTGTAATGTGTGTGCTCTTTTGTTACCAAAATGTTCTTTCTTTTTTTTTTTAAACAAAACAAACACCCAAAATTGTTTGGAGTTATAGTTTCAGAAACCCTGCGTGGGCTAATTTCTTGTTAAGTGACTGCATGAAGACAACTGTGCAACATGGCAGGTAGTGGCTTTTATTTGTTAAATGTAATTTCACAGTTTCACAAAGACCAACAAATGCCCTGTTTAGTAAATATTGTACTAATTCTGATGTTGTTTTCCACCCAACATCAGCTCTTTATATATAATTCTTGGCTACAAGCAAACAGAATACAGGATACTCAGCCAATTGATAGTCTAGTTTATGAATCAGTTTGCAATGCTAAAATAGCTAAGGTTTTTTTTTTTTTTTTTTTTTTTTTTAAGTATTTGGGTGTTAAAGCATGACTGTGAAAGCTGGCAACCGTGCTCAACACAAAATGACAGCGTTACGTATATTGGACAATCACTTATTTCTAGGGTTTGTGTGTGCTAAAAAACAGACATTGAAATGTTTACATGGCCAAGCAAACAATTTTCATTAAGAACAAGAGTTGTCCATTAATAGAGGGCCTGAGTAACTCAGTTTAACCGATTTGCATTGATGCTGGTGAGCTACAAGTTACACACGTGCTCTTATAGCAAACTGCCAAAAGCTTTTTTTTCTGCCGTCTGAGAAAGACGTGCTACAGCAGCCTGGTAAAAACCATTCTGAATCTTACAAGAGTTTACTGTGGTCCGCCCCATAAATGTTTCCCAAGTTTGTGACAATATAAATGGTGCAAGGTTAGTGATTAGACATCAACATGGTGTCTTTGTCTGTTTTTTGCATAATCAGAAAAACCAGACTGAAACCCATGAAGCAAAACAAAGTGGAAGCTGAACAAGGTGTTTGGTGTGTACCAGGCTGGATTTTTGACAGACCCAACACTACACTGGCACTCTAGAAGCACAGGCACAGGCAAAGAAACACAGCTGCGCAGACAGACAGGCAGACAGACAGACAGACAGCCTCACCGATGGACTTTTGTCGCAGCATACCGTGCTGGGGGACATGACCTGACACAAATGGGCCACGGTCATAACCGAGCCCTTGGCCAGACGACGTTATTCCCATCCCTGATTGGTCGAAATTGGACTGGTGAAAAGAAAAAGAAGGGTGAGAGGAAATAGAGTGATACAATTACTGTATAGATTACATATGTATTATGCTCACTGTGTAATTTATCAGAATTTTAATTATACAAGCTTTAAAGTGAACCAACTATTCCTTTAGCCACTAGAGGTAGCTGTGAGCCATGAAACACTCTTTTCTTTTTCTTCTTAATACAAATATCACAGTTCAAACCTACAATGCAAAATAATTAAATATTACAAACACCGCCAAAACATTCTGACACTCTCTACCAAAAACATTTTAATTACATAAATATTAGAAAAATGTAAAAAAAAAAAAAAAAAATCATAAACAGCAAAAAACAAAGGAAAATGTAATATGTTTTTAAAGCATGAACCAAAACATAGGATATCTTAAGAGCAATTAATTAACTAAAAAAGTTAGACTGACTTTAACTATTTTTCATCATTTTATTCCTAATATTATTACTTAATATTTTCTTTTTTTTATTTTAAATGTGTTTCTATTTTTAAATGAATGAATGAATGAATGAATGAATAAGCAAGGTGAAAGTGATATAGATTTTTTCCCCAGAGTGTAAACATTACACATTTAGAACTACATTTGCCAACACTAAACACACACACACACACACACACACACATACTGTACACATACCTCGTTGTAAAAGCCCCGGCCTCTCTCCCGCTTCATTGCCGGTCCTCGTGGCACTTGGGTCTCATTGGTGCTGATGGTCTGCTGCGCTGCTGCCAAAATTTCATCCAGCTTGTCTGAAAAGAGAGAGAAGCCTGTGTTGTAAAGTTCTATTAGCAGAGACCTTTCCAGCACTTAGGAGCAATGCCAAAAGGAAAGAGATTTTACCAAGTAAAAAGATTTTTTTTTCAACAGAATTAAGCCCTGTAATTTTTTTACATGAACAGCTTTGTTTGCTTACTCAAAGCCATCTGATAGACGGTCCTTTTCTTCTCTGTAGCTTGTGCAGATTCAAACTCTATAAAACACAAACACATCAGTTATGGAGACTCGACTTCTGACTGGGTTTACGGGAGAAATGTCAGGTTTTACATGATATCTTACATGAATGCATTCATTTTTAAAAGCACTTATGTGCAGAAAGTCAAAGTGGGACTTTTGATTTTGCAGAATAACGGAACTCACAGTCCTGAGAGTAAAATCTCTCTTTGTTTCTCTATATAGTCCCCTGCTACGCTAACACACATATCCCAGTGTTTCACTAGTGCTTGGACACCATCAAGGTAGAAAGGTTTCTCAGTACATTGGAGCCATGATCGGACTGCCTGTTTCATGTCTGAAACGCCGGCCTCCCAGGAACTCCTTTAATGTCCCAAACATGTGGAAATGGCTTGGAATGAGGTCAGGACTGTACTGGTCGTGGCAATAACTCCCAGCTGAGCTCCTGTAATGTGCAAGTGGTGTTGGTGAATGAGTGTGTGTACAGTTCACACAGACAGATGTAACTCTTCCACAAGTCGGCCTTCTTTAAAACGTTTGCACTGTTCAAAACAGTGAACGGGAAAACAGTGGCTGGTGAGGGACTCACTGTTTGCTATAATGTAGAAAAAAACAGGAACTAAAATGCAACTTTAAATGGATAAAAAGGACAACATACAGTACATTGTGGCACACTGCTGTGGTATAAGAGAAACAAGACTTCAGGATGAAACATCACATGACACCATTGTTGATTATTCTATTAAAGTAGCATGTCTCAAATATGCTTCCTACTTCTGACATTTATTAGAAATTTTAAACAGAAAACATTTTTATTGTTAACACTTTACTTAAACAAACTTTTATTGCTAATATTGCTAATTATTTCTAGTGGTACCTTGCCATATAAACCCGCCTTAAGAATTTTCACCCAAAGAACTGAAATTTTGCAAGAAATCACCCTCGCCATACGGAGCATAGTTGCTAAGTCGTGTGTACGTCCGGGAGCTGTTTAAAACTTATTTGCGTTAGTGGAAAGCCAAGCGAGCCGAGTTTACATATTTTTTGTCAGTATTTTTGCATTTTGTGTGCGGTTTAGTGAAGACAGAGCACCGCGGGTCCCAAGAATGTTATAAAGGACGGTAGCAAGAAGACAAGGGCGCCGCTTTCAGTTTTTGCCAAGAGGAATCATAAAAAATGGTTAAGTGAGGTTTAATATCTATTTATTTCATATTTTACTTCAGTTACATGTCTTTTCTAAATGTTTTGACTGTTTTTATATGCAAAAAAAACATATAAATTGGTAATATTTTTGGTTGGCTGGAACGGATTATCTGCATTTATATTATTTCCTATGAGGCAATGAGTTTTTGCAGTATGAAATTTCGCCTTAGGAACAATTAAATTTATATGTTGAGGTGAACATGAAAGCAGCCTTACACAATCCTTACCTGATTTTTTTTTCCATGGGGCAGAAGCTGTGGAATGAAGCAAACGAACAGTGTAAATTAAATTTTATTCAAATAAACATGAATCATTGTGGAAATTTAGGACTGCATACTTCATACACACATGGTTAACACGCATGCATCTTACCTCTGTCAACTGTGTGTCATCAACCAGGATGAGCAATAGGAAGGAAAAGGGGTCAGAGGTCAACGAGGTCAAGGGTTAGAGCTCTAAGACAACTGAATTAGGGGAACGCATGTACAATAGGGTTCAGATGAGAGACACTAGAGACTGACAGAGCGTGCTGAAAGGTGATCTTATGTGATCTTATGTTGCAAATTTACACCAATAATACTATATGAAAGAGATACACTGGTTTTGAAATGATGGCATCGCAGACAGTTTTCTTGTGCACTGATTCTGCTGAAGTGGTCACAGCTATCATACTGCTTCGGTAACTGGAAGAGGCGTGAGGGGTGAAATGAGGTAAGCGAACCTGAGCTGCATTAATTCATCACATTAGAATAAAGCATATGGCGCGGAGTGGCACATCATTGGTATGGTCTAACACCTGGCGCTTATTTATAAGGTTAAAATGACCCGATAAGAAAAAGACATCTAGACAATTTAAATTTTTATTATTTGCTTTTTGCTTTATCTTAAATTAAATTAGGAGTGTATAGGTTATGATCTAATTCACTTCAGGCCATACCTCTACTGTGAAAAGGGTGAGCCCTGAGTGTTTTGGTCTGAAAGTGGAAACAAAAACAGTTCCACATAGAACTTTATAATATAGTATAGTTGATAGTGTTGTAGTGTTCAGTCGTAACTCTGGCAATATCACATCCTGCTCATTATCAGCAGTTTCGGGATCTAAAGGCTTTGAGGACACACTGGGACTGTGTCTCAGGCATCCACCTGCTATGTCTCTAGCCCACACTGAGCATGTGCAGAAGCAAAACAAGGACAGCCAACACTATTGTGCTCAGAACTTGACACACCTGCACTGAGCATGCTCTAAACCAGGACAGACCATGCTGAGCTGCTCAAAACCAAAATGAGGACAGCCAAAACTAAGCTTGCTTAGAACATGATAAAGCTGCACAGAACATGCACAGAACCACATACTGTACCTAGCCTGCACTATATATAGGCAGAATCAATCAATCATGCAGTAAGCATAACCAGATCCACCACAGTGTGTGCGCTCACAACCTTTGTGGTTCACACTGAGCTCAGAACCTGGGCCCATCCAGCTCAGAACCTGGGCCCATCCAGTTCAGCTTAAGCAATTTCACAACCTTTCCAGTCCATGCTGAGCATGCTCAGAGCCTATAGACTGAGTGAGCTCAGAACCCTTCTAATCCATACTGAGCATGCTGAGAACCTGTCCAGTCAACATTGAGCATTCTCAGAACCCATCCAGCCCAAACTGAGTTTACTCGGAACCCGTCCAGTAAAAACTGAGCAAACTAAGAACCCGTCCAGTCCACGCTGAGCATACCCAGAGCATGCATTGACCATGGCAGAACTGAATTAAATATCTTCAGAGCTAGAGGAAATCTAATATACAAGTGTGCTCAAAACCAGAACCAGTCCAGGTCAGATCAAGACCACATCAGCCTGCATTTAATGACTTCAGACCAGTCCAGTCAAAACCTCAAACATCAACCCATCCATGCTGTACCTGTCATGCAGAGAGCAAATCCTCCATGCACTGAGAATGGTCAGAACCTAACACACAGTGATCTACTGAGAACTGAGCTCAGATGCAGCCTGCATCTAATGTGTGACATCAGAATCAAAACCAATCCAGTGCACATTTAGTGTGTTTAGAACCTGTCTAGCGTGCCCTGTGCATTCTCTGCACCAGCCAAGACAAAGTCTCCTTTTCCACCAACACCCACCCCCTGTGGCATTACTACAGCAACAAAGACACAAACTACAGCCGATCAGGAACGTAGGAATGTTGTGGCCGTATGACGGGGCTGAGGTATTATTTTTTCATCAGTTGGTCAGAAAACGAAGGAGGAGGTTCGGGTGGGCGGGGTTATTTTGGGTGAGGATGGGGGGGGGTGGTGTTACCTGTACTGTGGGTGCTGACAGTGACAGTGGGAGAGCTCTGAAAGAACAGTGAGATGGATTGAGACTCGACGTGTTAATTTTTTCACCCCATCCCTCTGATCTTTTATCTCCCTCTCACGAGTCTCGCCACATTTTTTTTCTTTTAGTCATCTTTCCTCCTGAAGACATTGCTGGCTTTCTGCTTCTTAACCACCCTCATTCTTCATCTCTCTCACTCTCTCGGTCTCACAAGCTGTCTTCTCTGAACTCATCATTTCTCCCATATGTACTTCTGCTCCCTCTGTCTCTACATCTATTCTATAACATTTTCTATCCACCTCTTCATTTTCATCCCGGTCCTTACCCATCTCCTCCAGCTCTGAGGTCATGGATTTGGAGCGCAGTGCGATGGCCGGAGTGCTCAGCCTTTTACTCTGCTGTGGGACTGAGAAAAGGAGAGAGAAAGAAAGATCATTACTGCTAGGATTAACAGAATCTTTATATACAGCAGAGCTTGAAAGCCTTCTCACTTTGAAGGTCGAACATTTTGAAGTAGATTGTTGGAAGGCTCTAGCCACAGATGTTTTTCATTTAGAACACAGCCATTGAGATTTTTCCCCCAGTCCATGCCAGCAATGCATTTGGCTATAGACCATCAACTCCTCAAGCACTTTTTATTTATCGTTCAGCCATTTTCCACCCCACATTGCACCCAAAATGAATCTCACTTATCTCATTCATTCTCTATAGAGCTTATCCTGTACAGGGTTGCTGGAGGCCTGGATCTTATCACAGGGGACTTGGGGGATGAGACAAGTGCCAATCCATTGCAAGGCACACAATCACACACACTCGCTATGTCTTTGGACTGTTGGGACTATATCTTCGGACTGAAGTTAGTACCTGGAAGTACCTGGAGGAATCCTACCAATCACACTCCACACACACAGAACCGAAGGTGGGATTCAAACCCTTGACCCTGGAGGTGCAATGCCCCCATGCATGACAGTGTGTATCAGTGTGTTATATGTGTATTGTGCAACATGTGTTGAACTTGTTCTGATCCATATATGAAACAACCCACCAAATTCACAAATCACGTCTTTATTGTTATACTGGCAAGATTCGAGGTGTGTCATGGAATGCTAGCCATGAGGTGGTAATGTATCTATAAATGCTATCTCCACCCCTAATCCTATCTTAAACAATTTTTTATTAACTTCTCTGACTACTACTAACTTTCCATTTAAAGCAAAATATTTCAGTTTCATAGATGGCAGAGGGTTCAAATCCTGCATCTGGTCTTTGGTTGTGGAGTTTGGATGTTGTGATGTGTGGAAGGATTGTGAAATTTGTGAAGTTTGCTCCTCCAGGTGCTCTGGTCACTTAACACAGGCCAAAGTGATGCGCTGTTAGCTGACTGGCATTTCCAAATTGCCAGTAGAGTATGATTGTGCATGCGTGTGTGTGTGTGTGTGTGTGTGTGTGTGTGTGTTTGTATTCTTGCCCTCTGTATCCATCCAGGATGTACGTTGTCTCATGCCATGATTTCCCTTCAATCGTCTCCAGCCCCCTAATACCCCTATCTCACCTACGCGGTTTCACACGGTGGCCATGACATTAAGCAATTTCCCTCTGGGATTAATAAAGTTATTTGAATCTTGAATCTTGAATAAGTACAGTTCATCATGATTCACCGCGAGTTTTTGGCGCTGTGAGTATGTTTCCATCTTTCCGCATGAAAAATTAAACATGTTTAATTAAAACATGTTAAAACACAAAAATTAAACATGTTTAATTAAAACATGTTTAATTTTATTGCCGGTCCTCGCGGAAGCTTGCGGTCCTTACAAAACTTCGCGGAGCGCCAGCGGAACGTCGGCGGGCAATCGCGGCGCCTCACGGTGCCTAACTCCGCATCTCACCATGAGTCAAACCGCATAGGTGAGATAGGGGTATAACCACCACCCACCCCTTAATACATAAGTACATTTATGAGTAAATTTTGAGTTTGGTACATTTTTGATCTTTAAGTGTATAACAGTAATTGAATGGTGTTTTAGACACTTATATACACTACATTTATGACATTTGGCAGACATCCTTATGCAGAGTGACTTACAGTTTTATCACATTACACATATGAGCAGGGGAGGGTTAGGGACCTGCTCAAGGGCCCAACAGTGGCAACTTGTTGCCTTAACCACTGATCTACCCATGCCCTGGTATAGGTACAGCCTGTATACATATTCATTATATACTCTACTGTAATAGCTAGTTATAATATAGTATAGCTATAGTATAGCTAGTTGTATAATATCAACCTAAACCATGCCTTTGTGTGGTAGACATTAGATAATCAGCATTCTCACTTTTCTTACGAGAGCCTTCCTCCATGTCAGGATTGCGGGTCACCATCACAACTTTGACCATAAGGCTGTTTCCGCCTTGTCTGATCATGTTGACCACCTGCCTGTGGCCGACTTTCACCACATTCTGACCATTGACCTGGGGGAAGACAGGGTAGGAGTTAGGAAGTGAAAAATAAATCCATGTTCTACTCATTGCTGCCACCGCATACAGACCTCAATCAGGAAGTCGCCCATCCGTAAGCCAGCCCTCCAGGCTACCCCTCCCTCGTCGACAGACTCAAGGTACTGCAGTGCTGGGAAGGCTGGGGTGGGTGTAAACTCTTCAATGGGTGTCTGTGCTACAAAAACACACAGCCACACATTTTCAGATATAAAAGAAATTATGGATATCACGTATTGGAGTGACATAGTGTCTGATATACAAAGTTGCAGTGCCAGTGAAGGGTAGGTCATGGGTAGGAGAAACGATGATGTCACCTAACCTGAGCGTTGAGTACAATAGTGGAATAATAGAGCACTTGGCAAGGTATCAATATGAGTCTATGAGAAAGAGAGAGAGAGAGAGAGAGAGAGAGAGAGAGAGAGAGAAACAGAGAGAGAGAGAGAGAGAGAGAGAGAGAATGGCAGACAGTGAGGATGAGGCTTCTTACCCTTGGCCCCTCTCAGCACAAAGCCGAAACCCTCACTGTCTTTTTTCTGCAGGAGCACTGTTTTCTCCTTGATTATGTAGTCACTAAGAGAAACATAGAGATAGAGAAGGAGGAAGGTTTAGTGGAGGAGAAACACTGAGCGGAGTTGGCAGTGTGAGCGGTGGCGCTTGGTACAGAATACTGAGCGGGGAGAGAAATGCAGGAGAGAAACAAAAAAAAGAGAGAGAGAACAGAACAGGAAGTGTAAAAAAGAGTTGGAAACAGGTGATAGTCCTATAGCACCTGCCTTAAACCTAAGAGGACGGAGGGTCAGAGGACAAGGGGAAAAGAGGACATGGTTCGAAGAATGCCTAGCAGAAAGTTCTGCATAATCCTGTCATTCCTCCATACCACTACACAACTTCTGTTAATCTGCCAGTGCTGTACACACATGCAACTCAGCATGTGTAACCTGTAACACCAACAACTTAAACTCTGCAGCCACTGTAACACTCCTTATGGTGTAACATAGCAACTACTGCAACAAAACATCAAATCTGGTAACACTGTAGCCACAAGAAAACTGGAAACACTAACACACAAGCCACTTCAATGCTCGTTAACACTGCACAAGCCCTTTAAGAACAAAACTACTGCAAATGCCCCTGTGACACTCCAATACTGGAACACTGCCACCACTGGAACACTGAGATCAATGTAACACTGTAAACATCACCAAAGTGACTACTGTTATACTGTAACACTATCAACACGATTACTTGAAGACTGTAACACTTTAACATTGTAAACACCATTGAATGATTAAGACTGTAACACTAGGATCACTTTAACTAACTTGTAACCACTACCAAAGCAATTACTATAATACTGCAACACTGAGATCACAAAATAAACACTGTAAACACTACATAAGGGACTACTGACTGAGATCATGGTAACACTGTACAGTAAACACTACCGACGTCACCACTATACCTCTGTAACACTGAGATGTAACATGTTAAACATCACCAAAGCGACTTAACTGAAACATTGAGATGGCCTATACTGTACACAATTAACACTACCTCAGGAAGTACTGTAACACTGAAACACTGTAAACACTACAAGCAAGGCAACAAAAATTATTTTCGTTCTGCAATAATTACCACAGTCATTATTCCAACACTTCAATCATTGGAACCACTGGGACACTAAGGACACAAAGCCTGCAGCTGTAGTTTGTGCAATCCTGCAATCACTATACAGTAGCACAGCAATCACTGTAACTCTGCAAATACTACAATCACTGTAACACCACTGTCACTACTACGCCATTACAGACTTCATTGTACTCTGTAAAACAGCACTGATGTGTAGAAATATTATACTGTAACCTGTAAATATTATACTATAAATATTATACTTTCCTCTTATACTACGGTATAGTATGGTAACACTGATCACCTACTGTAACACTGTAAACAATACCACTGAGAATACTTTACACTGCAACCGTAGGAGCCAGGGGTAGCTCAGTGGTTAAGGCAGTGGTTCTCAAAGTGTGGGGCGCGCCCCACTAGTGGGGAATACAGACATGACAGGTGGGGCGCAATGAACGGG
>JAQQZS010000008.1:1035539-1052333 GCA_030068045.1 Platyallabes tihoni | reverse complement strand
AAATAACATAATGAATTTTATGATGAAGGCCTAATATGAGCTTCCCCTGTTTCAAAAGCTAGCAGCCGCCACTGCTCTTATCCATGATAACCAAAACATACACCAGATCAGCACTTCACTGTAGGCTTATTTACTTCATTCAATTATTTCACTTCCTTTCAACTAAACGAGTGTCTTGTTTTTACTATTTGTTCATCTGAAATAGTTCCACAGCATCCTTGTTGAATTTAGTTAGCTATATATTTGTCTAATGTTACCAAATATGTGTTGAATATTTAATAATAACAACCTCATGATCTTATCCTTTCCCTGTGACACAAAAAGATAACGAGTGGGGTTTTGAAACAGGGTCAGGGATGCTATATCAGAGTTAACACATAAGTGTCAATCATTCCATAATAACATGCCCATTAGCTCATCTGCTATTTCTATTAGCCACAAGGAAAATAAAAACGACGTCAGAGCTTTAAAGTCATAGCAGCGATACGAGCTGCGGAATACAGAACTCTGCTTACAGTCTGCTTACAGCCATGTCTAGCACAACGCTGATGTTTCATCATCTGCTAAGTTTGTCTAAGATCTAATGAGCGACTCATGATGATGATGTCATCCAGCTACATCTCACTCTGTTTATATTCCCAGGTTTTAGTTTAGGCATGTGTGTGTGTGTGTGTGTGTGTGTGTGTGTGTGAGCGATGACACCGAGCCAGAGCCTGACTCACGCGAGAAACGCCACATCAGATTTCCTCTAATTGGAAGGAAATTAGACGGAGTTGGATATAGATGTCAGAAAAAATCTGCCACGTTAGCAGCTGGGTTTCACAAAAATTCTTCAACCATAACGCGCAAAAAGTGTTCAGATGTCCAGAGCTTTCAAACTGTCAACAAACTCTTACCTTAATCCTTACACAGTTCTCCAGCAAAATAACATAAAAGTTCTAAATCCCAATTAGTTCTAACATACAGCTCCACCTTCACCTGTCAGGCCACGCCCTCTTTTCTCTAAACTAATCTGAGATCACATGAGCCGTTGCTCTGTCCGTGTTACTAAAGTGTACTTTACAGGGTGCTCCCTACCCCCTACTCCCTGCATGGGGAATGCCGGTGAACGGAACTTCCCTGAACAAAAACCCCACCATTTAGAACACCCTGCAAAGTCACCAGCGATGATGTCACTTCCTCTGTCCGTTACCATGGTAACATAAGCACCTCGGATACCTGTCAAAATTTTCACACTATGGAAATTAAAAATGTTATATTTATTAAACAAAAACTGATACCATTATAAAACATATACCATTGAATTCTGTATAACTTGGAAATAAATTAATAATAATACTAATACTACTACTAATAATAATAATAATAATAATAATAATAATAATAATAATAATTGATTTAAAGATGTACAGAGATTTTTTTTTTTTTACAGATTACTAGTCTGTATAATACTACAGATATTTTAAATTAAATAAAAAAGAAGGGGAAAATCTTATTAATATGATATCGTCCACAATAATAATAATGATAATAAATATATAAATCCTTTTCGCTCCATTTTTTTCAGGCTCCAGCGAGACGCAATGACTTATGAGAATTTTTTTGTTCTCTTTTCCGGTGAAGTGAAGACCCGTTGTTCACTCGTTCCCCACACTTTTCACAGTTCCCTTTGAACTGAACATTTTCGCTCCCTGCAGTTTGGAATCCCACTTAACACGGCTGAACACCCTACTGTATGTAGTGCACTTCGCAGGGCACTTCAGGCCAATCAGGACACACCACAACGGCGTTCAGAGACGGCGAACACCACCATAACACCCTCTGAGAAGTCAATGTAAACATGCTTAGCGCACCATGCTAACCTGGAATGTGTACGCTAGCTGTATTAGCCTGAACAACTTAAAGAATACACTGTGATATCTCACCTCACTGCATGATGCCCTGACTGATGACTGAGTGAGCGGAAAGAATTAAAGAGAGCAGAAGTGTGTGAGGGTGAAAAATGCTCCCTGCACCATCAGGACACACCTCCCTAATCCACATGTCTACATCTTCATATGTGTGACATCACACTCCTTCCAAGATCATCTCTACACCTTCATCCTCATTAAAAAATATATATATATATATCAGGGATCTGTGAATAAACATGAACATGCAAATTAGAACACGCCCCCGAGACCTCATATCATATCAGATATGTAGCGAATCTAAACCTTTATTCATACCACCAGGCAACTATGTTAGAATGTAATGTTACCATGACAACCACCATTACGTCATCATTAACATTAGCAAGGTAGACATGCAGTCATCTAGTCATCATGATTGGTCAAGTGCTGTGATGTTACAACATGAGCTTGCCTTTAGGCCCGCCCCTAAATCAATTATATATAAATAATCAATATATCCAATAAAGATCCACTTATTTTAGGAAGTGTGTGTGTGCGTTAGGTGTATCAATAATGTGAGCGATGAAGCAGATTCATTTATTACTGTGTGAGTGAGTGTGTGTGTGAGCGCGTGTGAAAGGTCACAGCTATTTCTTGTGTTCGAAGTTTCTCTCCAGCTGTTGTCATGTCCACCTGTCGCACGATGATGACCTCATCAGTCAGGAAGATGTCTCCAGGCCTGGTCTCAGTCACTTATATTTCCCCTGGGTCACAACGCACCGATGAGATCATCATAACTCCAGCACCGAACGGGAAATGAGAGCCGGAAAGCGTGTGTGTGTGTGTGTGTGTGTGTGTGTGTGTGTGTTTTTCGTAAGACTGCAAGAACGTGCGCTGGGATTTAATAGTGTTCTATGATGAAGATGTGAGGGATAAACCCTGTCATCGCGACGCTGCTGGATGATTTAAACCACTGAAGTGACCAGCGCTTCAGAAAATAGGTCAAGAGGGACCGAAGTCGATATCACCTCCTCGAGGGCGAAGAACCCAGGAGCTGCATGAAGCGATATACACGAGATAGCATTTTACCGCTAATGTGTTACTCACATGGGACTGACGAAGCATCTGATCTTGTGCACTTCGCTGTCGGCTCGCCAGGTACACGGGGACTTGCGTATAAACATGTGTTCATTTTCCAGCGCCTCACAATCAGACGGCGTCTTGTTGCAGAATAACATTAATAAAGGTCATACAGCACGGAATTTAACTTCCTAAATAAAACAATCAGGGATAAAAGGAATGTAGATATAAATCCAAGAAGGAAGCCATAGTGGAGAGTCAAACTCCTATGATGAAACTCACGGTTTCCTACATTACCAACGATGCTGTTTAACTTCCTGCTCGATCGTGGCGCCTGAGAGATTTATTTACCCTTCGCTTCCTCATTTCCGTTCAAAAACAGACAAAATTATTGTTTAATGCCACCGTCACTAGACTCCTATCGCAGAGTTGCATTCCGGAATATTAACTCTAGCGTTTGCTCAGACGTCTACACTCGTAATTGTAACAACGTGTTTTGTTTTTTTGTTTGTTTTTGTTTTTTTGGAACATTATAAATATTAACAATGCTTGAGAATTGTTAACAAATAACAAAAACACAGCACTGAAAAAAAAAAAATTAACTCCAACATCATCGGTGTTTCAGTATACTTCATGAAAGATTCAGGGCCTTCAAATTCGAGGAAGCAGATAAAAGATGTTCTCTGTTAGGTGTGAAGCTGCACATCGGGATTAAATATTTAAGCCGCCTGCAGAGGCAGAGGGACACCATCAGACCTCCACTCCATCCCTCTCTTTCTCAAGAAAAAAATGTCTTCCATCAATGAGGTTTGTCTGAGGAGCGCACACGGAGCGGGATGCGCGTTAGTGTCCTGTTTATTAATAGTGTCATCATCATCATCATCATCACTATCACTAATGAATATAATTACCTGCTCATCATATTAAAGCTCTCATCGCCTCGTGCTTTTTATTTAGATTTCATTCAAACAAAAGCCTGACAATGCGTTAGTAAAGGTTATAAGATTATAATAATATAATACATTACATAAGGAGTAAATCGTTGTGTGTGTGTGTGTGTGTGTGTGTGTGTGTGTGTGTGTGTGTGTGTGTGTGTGTGTAGCTGCTTCTCTTACCAACCATCCTGGACTCCCTGGGTGTTTTATTATTTATCTGTTTAGAGTTACAATTAATGCTCTGGAGACGAGTGAGTTCCTGTTGTCTCTTTTGTTACAGCAGCTATAAAGTCTCACTCCATCACAAGCCTCACTTTATTCTCTCTACTAAAGTTAATAAGACATAAAAGTCAACACATATTGTTTCACCATGTTACAGAAAAAAAACACTATATAAGAAACTATATAAAAATAAAAATAAAAAAATTAAAGGTCCGATATTTTACTGTAATCTAAATGAGGGGACCATAGGACCCTGGGGACACAGGGATGACCCCGAGTCTTACACTCCTCTTCCAAACACACTGTCTCAGTGTCTACAGAGCCACTCCCCCACCCACCCCTCAAAGAACAGCAACAAGCAAAGGGGAGGGGCTTGTCTTATAAAAGGACACAATATTGCTCTTACGTAGGAGAGACTGGATATGATGTCACGATCAAGAACTAGGGAGAGTAGAAAGCAATGATATGAGTTTTTTTTTTTGAATAGCGAGTCAATGATCAGGGAAGGAAGCATTTGGTGTTGTATTTTAGGAAGCCTGGACTGGAAAGTCGACTTTAAAGGACAGGAAAGCTGAGGAGAGACAGAGATCTATAGGTGGCGACCTACAGAACCCCAACTAGAAGCTGAGCGGTACTGAGAGGAAACATGTAGTGATGAAAGAGTGTGTGGAAGTGCAGGATAAAATCAGTTGAAGAGTTCAATACGCAGAAGTCGTCAAGACAAGATCACGGGAGGAAGCATTAAACATTCTTAAGGAAAGCTGGATCAGAAAATCATCTCTAAGAGCTCTAACGGAATCAACACCTCATACACTACCGGGTAACGAGCGCGAGTGTTTCACACTGAGTGATGGAGTTGTCTTGTTTTCTGATGAAATCTCCTTGGCTCGCGGTGTGAGGTCATTGTTTCAGCAGAATCCCGCTAAGACAAACGATCATAACAAGCGGAAGTTATTTGACTGAGCGCTGTGACTCCGACTCCGACTCCGTACGTGCTGAGAGCGGACTTGTTTGTTCAGCACGGGAGATTGAGCTTAAACACTCCCGGGAGATGCAGAGTTCTACAGGTATTAGCACTTAAGAAGGATTTTCATTAGCTGCTTTTATCGTTCCTTTTCCTTTAAACTGTTTAGCGCATGTTATAATTATTTCCCTAATGCCGTGTTCCTCCTCAGTTCCCTCGTTCACACACCTGAGATCAAAAGCGTAATCTGTAACGAGTCCATGATGATGATGATGAGGAGGAGGAGGAGGAGGAGGAGTTATTTTTAACTTATAATGATAATATACAGTAAATATAAATATGCACAAGAGTAGTTAAGTATTTTTCGAAATACTTCCCAGGTGTCTTAGTAAAAGAATAATAATAATAATAAAAAATGTAATCATGCTTTACTCCGGCACATTTTTACTCCACTGGAAGACCATCGACTTTAGGATGTTTTATTTTTTTATTATTTTTCCTTTCTTAATAAATTCGCTGAATATCAGCCGTGTGTAAGGGCGAGTGTTGATCCTCAGGCTCATCGCCGAGTCGAGTGTTCTACAGGAAATCTACAGCTTCGCATCGAGAACTTCATCTTCTGGACGTTTAAACCTGACAGGGCTTTAAGTTCAAGCTGCTTTTGGAATCATTTCCTCTACCGTCCTTTGCCTCTTTTTAAATCCTCTCATACATTTTCAACTTTATCTCTCTCTCTTACACACACACACACACACACACACACACACATCTTGTTTGCTAAGACTAATGCAAAAGCATTTCTTTTCCTCTCCCCAAGTGCCATTATTCCTACAAACAGTGTTTACAAAAGCAATGTGGTTTAGAGAGCGGCCGCTCGCTTTAAGCCTAGACGTTCTCCATCCGACAACTCAGAGCCCTGCATTCACACCAAAACACAGACACACATACCCTCAGAATTATTTACATTCAGCACTTACCATGTTCTGCCGTTCTGCAGTTTGCTTTCAGCAGTGATGTAATCATTTCTTTAAAAACCAGCTAGCCCGAGTTTGTGACTCTTTACAGCACTACAAACTTCTGCTACCTGCGAGGCTCCTGTCTCCCCGGTGTGTGTGTGACCGTGTTAAATCAGTTCATTTGTAATCATGGTGCGAGCAAAAATGGACGCCTGGCTTATGATTTGCATGGAAGAAGGTCAGCGTGCAGTGATTTATGTAGCATGTAGGTGTTTTTTTTTTTTGTAGTCTGAGGGTGAACCTGGTGCTGAAACAACGAAACATCCTCAATCACCGACTGAGAAAAAGTTCAAAAGTCGACCATCAGCTGGAAAAAGCTTGTTGATAGCCAGATGAATTTTATTGAAAAGCAAGGAGACTATGTTAAAAAGAATAATGAATTTGTCTTTTCTAAAAGTTAATTAAAATAAATTCCACAGCCAGAATGCGGATAATTTTTGATTCAATCATCTTAGCAGTTGATTGAAGTTGATGGGGCCCAAATGTGGCAATTTGGTGGTACTGGCATTTAAACCTCGGACCTCGTAAGCAGTAGTTCTATACCTCAACCACTGAGCTACCTCTGAACATTCCAACTAGTCAATTTCCTACCAGCTTCATCGTGATTGAGAGTCAGAGGCGTTCCTGTCACCGTTGACAAAAAGTTGGTAAAATCAATTCTGTCATTGATGCAAAACATTCTATCAGCAGGTTATAGGTTCGAAAAATATTACTGACGTGCGAAGAAATCATTCAGGAAACTGTTTGGCCTTTGGTGTGTGCACACCTTCAGTGTTCAGTGTTGATTGAGGTAGTTTGTACCTCTGCAGTAATTGTTGCCACCCTAACACCAGTGTTAAACCAGGAGGATTTTTGCCTCAGTGACACAGTATTTAAAGCAGTTTGTCCCTCTGTGTTAAAGGACCTGGTTTTGGCCCCTGAAGCCCTGCTGCCTTGTGGTTCTAACACTCACACGCACTCCTGCTTCGTCACACTGATACGGAAGTATGTTCTCCTCGAGTTCTCCTTAAGTCAAATCAGTGGATATTTCTGCTTATGAGATTTTAATGAAAACGAATCATAATGTCATGAAGCTACAGATTTAAAGTACACTTTAATTTAGTATTAATAAGATTTTTATGAAATGTGTCACAATCCTGAAAACCGTCTATTTTCTCTCCATGTTGACTTGAGTGTGACATCATCATCATCATCATCATCATCACCATCATCATCAGGAATTAAATGTGACACACCAGCCGAGCACTAAGCTATGAAGATAACGATCAGGACATTCCAATGTGCATCTTATGGCATTCTAATGTCTAATTAGTGAAACTCTGTGTCACTGACATTCATGATCACTTTTATCATCAACCTAACATTCAAAGAACTCAAGAGGTTTTTAAACTCTGTTGAATTGAACTGAGTGAGCGTGTAGCATGTAGGTGTCATGTAGCCTTAGTTGTTGGTGTTTGTTGTTGTTGAGGGTGCAAGTGTTATGTTTTGTCACTTTCAGTGCGTTATTGTGTAAAAGTTAGTCAGTCAGTCAGTATGGCTTAGATGTAATAACTGTCTGTCTTGTTTATAGGTGGTGAGGCAGTTAGAGAGGTAGAAACCAATTCTGAAATATTATCAAGGCCAAAAAAAAAAAAATTACATTGTATGAAATTCGAAATTTGGAACTTTATCTTTACGCACCAGACTTTGCCACCATTAATAAATGTCAAGGTTTTTTTGACATCTTCAAGACAGAACTCCATATTGCAGGAATAAAATGCTCAGGGTCATGCAGTTATGGGAAAATAATCATCATTTAATGGCACCACACACATATACGCACACACACACACACACACACACACACAGTGATTCATTCCTCAATATCCACACACACAGAGGTGACCATTTTTATCTAAATATTAACAGACACAATAAAGCTTTATCTTGCAATCAATAGCTTTCAGTCCCCGAAAGAAACAGTGCCTAATTCTGTGAGATTAAAAACTAAAATAATTTTCTCTACAGCACTGCAATGAAATCACAATGTAGAGGTACAACATGAGCATCACTGCACACACCGGCGAGTTTAACACATCTCCAGCTCCCTGAACAGATTCTGTGGATAATATGGAGTGATTAACTTGAAATCTGTAAACCGTGCTCATTTTTAGCTGGCCCGGGTCTCATAGCAACGAATAAAGAAAACGATTAGATCAGTCTAAAAAGAAACTGGAAATTTGTTTGTGGGTTTTTTCCAAAAGTGTGATTCATTCCTCACCTGAAAACCCACTGTGTAGGAGACGACTGGATCAATTAACTGGACTGATAGAAACCCTGAGATTCAACACTGCTTCTCCTCCTTGTTCCTCGGACCCTTATCACCATGGTGGGCGAGGGGGGGTCAGAATTAACCTGCAGATGGAACTATATCGCTAAAACAGTTTGAGATTTGTTGCCTGCTTACTGTAAAACATGTAAAACCAGGCTTTCATCAGTGAAGATGAACAAATCAGTGGATTCTCTGACTCCCAAATCAATTCACTCATTCAGTCCTGAATCAGTTGATTCGGTGATTCTCAAAATGAATCAACTGGTTCTAAAGTCAATTAAACAGCAAAAGGTAGGAGTCAACAAATCATTTGTTTTTGTGGATCCCAAATAAGTTGATTCGGTGACTCCAAAATCAGCTGTTTGATTCGATCTATATTCAAGTGGTTCAGTGATTCCAGAATCTGTTGATTCATTGAATCCTGAATCAACTAAATCACCAACTGCAAGAACCAGTTGACTTAGTGACTCTCCCAAATTAATTGATTGAGTGACTCCCAAATGGGTTATGTCAGTGACTCTTTATTCCAGTACTTCAGGGACTCCAGAACCAGTTGATGTAGTGACTCTAAAAACAGTTGATTCAGTGTCTAACCAATACAGTGGTTTGGTGACTCCACTATTGGGTGGTTCAGTGACTTACCACATGTTTACTTTAATGACAAGTGAGCAACCATTTTGTCAAATTTCATGTACATGTGTCACATGGAGCAACAAATATAACAACAAACAGCATTACCTACAGTATGTTAAAGCAACAAATCCAGACTGACTTGAACAATTCCTTGGACCAAACCTACAGCACACATGGTCCACTGTTTCTTTTGATCCTCACATAGAATTTTCATTGCTACTGGCAATTAGTTCCCTAAAAAATAAAAATGAGGAAACCTTCTAGGTGGCATGGTGGCGTAGTGGTTAGCACTGTCGCCTTGCACCTCCAAGGTTGAGTTTTAATTGTGTGGTGGAGTGTGCAGGTTCTCCTTGTGCTTGATGGGGCTATTCCAAAGACAAGCAGATTAGGATAATTGGCGTTCCCAAATTGCGTAGAGTCTGTGAGTGCATGTGTGTCCTGCAATGGATTGCCGGGTGTACCCCGACACGTGCCATAAATCTCCTAGGATAGGCTGCAGGCCCCCTGTGACCTTGTATACAAGATAAAGTGGTGTATACAAGTTCTCATTAGTTGTGTATTTCACATCGTTGGTGTTTCTGGTAAGTGTGCAGTACATAGCTAGTACAGGAAGCTACAGTACAGGAAGCTGATGCGTTCACAACACTGATGTGTTCACAAAGCATTTGAACTGATTCAAGTGAATCGAGTCACTAAGAAGAATCAAAAGCGTCATGTCTGCTCCCGAGCCTCGGAAAAGTGATGCGAGGAAGTACAAAATGAAATCTGACTTAATAAAGTTTTTATATTTGCACGACAAAGAGAGAGAAATCAGAAAGGGCCGTTTATTGTGTTTATTATTTATTCCTCACCTGCTGAGTTTCTGTTTCCGTCACATTAAACACCCGTCTCCTTTCAGGAGAGTTGACGTTTAGAGGTATCGAGCATGAAGGCTGAACCAGATGCAAAACACGGCTTTCATATGTAGCCAATTTGAGGCTGACACATCCGCAAACCTCTAGAGAGGAAAATATAAAGAGTGAAAGTGAAGTAAATGTTCCTGTGAAAAGGAAAAGATTCTTGATGTGAATAATATAAAAACAATACAAATAAAAACCAATAAAAAGATTGGTTTTCAGAGCTTTTTTACTTTTACAGATTTCATCAGAAAATCAGAAAATGTTTTAACTAGAACCCTTTTGTGATGCTAAGGACCTTTGTTGAACCTTTGAACTTTTGTTTTCTCAAGGTCTGGAGTGTGTGAGTGTCTGACACCAACGTGCAGTACATCACATCAGAGCTACAGTAGCTGTTTATACTGTATCTCTTTGTTCAGCACACACACACACACACACACACACACACATACATCTTTTGTATTTTATTTTACATTCTTTTACTTTGATGTTAATGAGAAACAGTATAAACAGAATTTTCTTCTTCCGGCAGAAAAATCTTTCCCTGCTTCTATAAACACAGTTACACACAGGACCTGACATCTGATGTGTGATGTCTGATAATAGATCCTCTCAATGGCATCATAACTGGACGTAATGACCTAAACACATACAGACTGCACATAAAGGCACATACCTTTCATTCCTTGCCCTCTGTACACCACTACATTTAAACTGAAATAAAAACTCAAGATGTGAACGAAGTCAAGACTTTCAGCTTTAATTCAAAAAAGAAAAAGGGGGTTTGACAAAAGTGTGGAATTAACTGTTCAGAAATTACAGCTAATTTTATTCACACCCACACACCCACCCCTTTTTGAGACTCAAAAGTAATGGAACAAATGGTTGACAAGCTGTTGCATGGCCAGGTGTGTCCAGTTCCCTCGATACACCATGACTAGTCAAGCAGATAAAAGACCTGGTGGTGGTTTTGAGTTTTACATTTGCTGTTCACTCCAATTCTCAACATGAGCTCCAAAGCGGTGTCTGTGCCAAAGAAGGAGGCCATCATAAGGCTGGAAAAGAAAATAATAATAAACTCATCCGAGAGAGAGCAAAAACATTGGAAGTGGCCAATATAACAGTTTGGAATATTCCGAAAAAGAAGAAATTGGTGAGTTCCACAACAGCAATTGGCCTTGAAGACCACAAAAGACAAGTAAAGTGGATAACTGCAGAATTCTGTCCATGGTGAAGAGAACCCTTTCACAACATCTAGCAATGTCAAGTGTACACTTGAGGAGGTAGACGAGTCAATGTGAAAGTCTAAAGTTAGAGAAGTTAATACAGATGCTTCATAACAAGGTGCAAACCTCTGGTACAGAAAGGCAAGATTAGACTTTGCCAGAGTCTTTGGACTGAAATGAACTTTTACTGCGATGGGAAGAGAAAAGTATGGAGAAGGCAAGGAACAGCTCATGATCCAAAACACCACTTCATCTGTCAGACATGGCGGTGGTGCTGTGTTTATTGATGACGTGACTGCTGATAAAAGGAGCAGGATGAATTCTGAAGTGTCCAGGGTGAGACTCTCTGCTCAGATTCAGCCAAATGCTGCAACACTGATTATGTGCTGCTTCATATTGCAGATGGATAACAAGCCCAAAACATACAGTGAAAGCTACCCAAGGCAAAGAAATAAGATATTCTTCACTGGCCATGTCAGTCACCTGCTCTCAACCCAATAGAGTGTGTGTTTCACTTACTGAAAATAAGACTGACTTGGGAAAGATCCACAAACACGAAGGAGCTGAAGGACCACAACACACACCAAACCCAACACTACAAACACTACGAATGTGTGTATCATTACACTCCTAATAGCTGTGTTTACATGGAAATGAATGAAAATCTTTCTGATTAGAGATTCCAACTTAACTGTTTACATGGATGCTGATCTGATAAGTGTGTTTACGTGCTCAAAGCGTTTAATCAGAATATGACTTTTTTTTTTTTTGACTGGTGCAGAGCGGCTCTGCTCGCTGAGAAGCATTTAATCTGCTGCAAATCTAACAGAAGGAGTATTTTTCTCCAGCCTTGAGGTAAGGTTAGGCTTCCTTTTATCTTTTCTGATAAATCCCACCTTCTGCGTTATGAGAATTCAGTTTCATCTATGATCAGTTGGAAGTGAAACAGGGAACCAATCAGTGCTTCTTCCTCAACCAGAGACCCGGTGATATAAAGTAAAGTAAAGACTGCAGGGAGAGAACTGGTCTTACCTCAAATAATGTTACACCCACTTGGGGCAAACACACACACAGAAACTATATACTGTATGTATTCCAACAAGTGCAGATTATTAAATATTTACACAACTCTTATTTCCATTGAACATTCACTCTGATTGGGCCGGATCGATTGTTCACACTGAGGAGTTTACGCGATGCAGTTTTGATTAATAGTAGAATATTGGGGTCCATGCAAACACAGATACAGATGAGCACATCTGTGTCCACAAGTAAGCAAAAAAAAAACCTTTGTAACATGTAAAGTAGCAGTTGCAAGTTTAAAAAGTCAAACATTATACACCACGAAAAAACACAATAAGTCTAACATAAAGTACCGTGTTTAATCTGTATGTATGAAAACGGGCACATATGATGCAAAAAAATATTACAGTATTAAACTTTTATATTAAAGGATATATAACCAAAAAAAATTACAGTCACAATTTAAATTTAATTTAACTCAATTCAAGTTTTATTTATATAGCACTTTTAACAATGTTCATTGTCTCAAAGCAGTTTTCCAGAATAAAAAAATATATGTTTGAAAAATGAGTTTTTGATGAATGAGTTATCATATTGTCCCTGGTGAACAAGCTGAGGTGGTAAGAGTAGCATGCAGGTATTACGCCCACGCCTAATATTGTGTGGGTTTATAGCACAGCACCAACCCACCCACCCTTTTTTTTTTTTTTTTTTTTTACAATTTAGAACTGTATCGTTCATTAACCTTCATAACAATCCTCATTCACGCACTTCATTATTTCTGTTATTAATTCAATATTTAAAAAATATTTTTAAAATAATGACTCTCATCTTTCTAGAGTTATTGTTGCCCCTAGTGGTTACAAACAGGAACTGTAACAAGCGCTAATACAGGTTCACTGGGGCATGAATATTGCTGCCCCGCACTCAGAGACAGGAGACAGGACAGGTAATGCCAGGGTTGCCAGATAGTATAAAAAAAATAATAAGATGTGAAGATCTTAATTGTTTTTAGCAAATAATCACTAATGATTTCAAAGAGAGGAAAAAAAAAAACAAGAGAAAATGAGAAAAGTAAAGAAAGAATAAAGAGAGTGTCCGAGCTTCACCGGCTGCTGCTGCTGTGCCACAGTAAAGCTGGAATATTCTCAGTGTTTCATGACCTACTAATGACCTTCAGCTGGCAGGAAGAAGACTCTGAGTCTGTAATGAGGCTGACTCACAAGAGTGTTTAGTGTTTGTGTGTGTGTGTGTGTGTGTGTGTGTGTGTGTGTGTGTGTGTTGGATGTACAAGCGTAAAAAGCTAAACTGAAGTACGATAGTTGGTGTTTTGGATATTCACACTCTCCATGCTGTGTGTGTGTGTGTGTGTGTGTGTGTGTGTGTGTCCATTCCCAGAGCTTTGCACAGTGACTAAAAATAAAACCAGCATCGACTAGCTTCATTGTTAATGCACATGAGCAGCCAAATCAATCACTTGGAGTCCATCGCTGCATGCTAAACAGCTCAAAGCTCTCTCTCGCTCTCTCTCTTTCTCTCTCTCTCTCTCACACACACACACACACACACACACACACACACACAATCTTCCATCCAGGACGAATTTTATCCCATAGCACAAGTTGAACTGTTACAAAATGTTTAAAGGCATTTGAGTTAAGTGGTTTTCTTGTTGTTTTTGTTACTGTTGTTAATAAATTCGATTTCAAAATGAGCGAAAGTTCTTAGCAATTTTTCCAAAACTGTTTTTTTGGTTTAGCGTCTGAAATCACATCATGGAAAATACACTGAGCGAGTGTAAGAGTCCGGCCGTCACTCCGTCTAAACCATACTTTTATTTCTCTCTCTTGATTCTCCATGCTGCCAATCGAACCAATGGAGACAAACCAATGATAAAAACTTGGGTAAGAGATTGAGAAGTGGGGCGAGCCGAGCATCCTTACCCTGTACGTCGCTCTCACGTGTCTAAACTGGGGCTAGGATCGATATCCAGGCACCTTTAGAAACTGCAACCTCCTTCGTTTGGTGGACATCTCTCATAGAGCCCTTGAGGAGTCTCCTCATAACCAGCTGGTCTGGTCTGATGAGTCTGATTATCCTCTCCAGGTCGTGCTCGCCTCATCTGGAACAACAATCATGTGCTGTTGCGTCTACCTGTGACACAAGTTCACCTCAATCATCAGCACAGCTGTCTACATCCCTCTGAAATCAAGCGGCCTTATCCGCACTGCAAAAACTCAAACTGTCTTAGTGCTGGCTGCAGGGGGCGACAGTGAGACGCTCTTATCAGTCTGCTCCACCACCTTGAGATTAAAGGAGCGAAACATCAGTGAAGGCCGACTCCCGACTGAGAATCAGAAGCCACGCTGCAGTCTGTGCTCAGTGGCTTTACTGGAAGATGTTCTGGTTGATCGCGTCTTGAGTTTCATCATCACGCTAGAGCAAACTAGAACCAGCCTCTGATAGACCAGACCAGAAATCCTTGAACGTTCCAGCTTACTTTCTAAGTCTTTTTATTTGTTTTTTGTTTGTTTTTGTTTTTTTCTCTTACTTTTGCATTTTTTTCTTCAACACTTAAACCACTGTACTGCTGAGTTCTGAATCCTGATTGGTCAGAGTTCTCAATTAACTGTTAATTAATTAAAAGCTGTTGATAAACTACAGTAAAACGTTAACATTTCTATAGTAACAGCTTCACAGGGAGCCATGTGACACAAACAGATTTTTAAAAAAAATGTTAATAAAGTTTTGTGATATTTTTGTAATGTCTCCAATGTCAGAGCCAGAGATTAGACTAGCATCGCCACCTCCTTACAGTAGTAAAATAAATGACATTTGTCTATTCGTTAATAGTTATATACGTCTACAGAACATACAGGACGACTCGCCTCCTTTAGTCTACGTTCACATTACAAGCCATTCAGATTTTTTTGGGTCAGATGGCATTCAAATGTCATGATGATTCACATTCATAATTATGAGTCACTTTTACCTAACTTTAACGTGGACGCGTTTCAATACGTCTTTGATTTTTAAAACACATCATACTTGTGCGAGCGCTCATAATCATTTTAGTAAAACTAATCTAAATTCTGATCTACCCGTTCTCATTCAGTCACATGACCACGTATGTTATATGTATACAATCTAGGACCACACACAAAACTGACTCAGGTCCGATCTAACAAACATCAGATTTGTGCATTCAAACAACTCTGAAAAAACAGGTCTGTCTGACAGTAGGGTAAAAAAAAAAATCAGGATTTATTCCCTTTCGGGCTGGTGATGTGAACATTAGCCGTAGTGACTCCGGGTGTACTAAGCATTATTTTAATGTTTAGTACAGGACGGTGCTGTATAATTAGGGGCATGAGGGAATTATGTAGGTATCAGTAGCTGCTAATATGCTAGTACATGCTAAGTTAGCACGCTAGGTTGTTCATCAAGCAGTCTAGATGTTGTAACAGTGTAGCCTTTCTAATTCCAGATCCTTTATAGATAAACAGATCAACTAGAGAACATGAGAGAATAAATGAACAATGTTTTATACCACTGTTTATAATTATCCTGAATTATCCTTTAATCCCGAATTAAAATGCATGACTTTTACGGTGTGTGCAGGAAAACCTGCTCAAGTTATAACATCAGAGTCGTGAGGAACACGATTAAAACAACACAACATTGTCTCTACGCTGGTTTGAGAAGATCGTAGTTTCCTCGTTACAAAAATCCTGCAGCGTCTGCAGAACGAGCTGAGAGTCACTCAATAAGCACATCGGGGGGAAAATCGCTAACACAGAGCTAAAGCCTCGATCCTCAGACCATAAACAAACAGGCGTCTAAAAATAGCCCTGCTTTGATGATGCAGTGGGGAATTCTGGGAGATTTTTAACTCACCACCCCCCCCACCCCCTGGTCTCATTCACTGCATCTGAGAGAGACAGAGAGAGAGAGAGAGAGAGAGAGAGAGAGAGATGTTGTCCACTGGGATTTGCTAAAGTCATTCTGTTCTTCTGTTTCTGCAAACACACACACACACACACACACACATACAGCTTTGAGACAAAACCTTCTTCGTGGTTTACACTGATTCCACCACCATCGTTCAGCATTTAAGGTCGCAGTGGAAGAACAATTTACATGCAGACACACACACACACATACACACATACATACACATACAAACACATCACTACTCTACCACAGCATCCAAAAACAATTCTTTACACTGCAGTGACGGATAAAGATAAGAGAATGATGGAGCCGAATCAACTTCAGTGTTGGGTGTGACGCGTTAGAGTACAGCAGTGATTCCGTCAGTGTGATAACCCGCCCCACCCTCTGTTATTCCTGCTGTTATACCCCTCTCTCATCTACCTGTGAGGTTTGACTGTGCAATGACCGACGCTCGGAAAGATGGAAACCTAATCACATCGCCAAAACTCGCGGTGAATCATGATGAACCGTACTTACGGCCACAACGTAGGTGTGATAGGGGTATTAGTAGGTGAGATAGGGTTATTAGTAGGTGAGATGGGGGTATTAGTAGGTGAGATCGGGGTATTAGTAGGTGAGATCGGGGTATTAGTAGGTGAG
>JAQQZS010000008.1:1019192-1031566 GCA_030068045.1 Platyallabes tihoni | reverse complement strand
TTCACTGTGACTGACAGACACTGAGGCCACACCTCCTTTACTGTGACTGACAGACACTGAGGCCACACCTCTTTCACTGTGACTGACAGACACTGAGGCCACACCTCCTTTACTGTGACTGACAGACACTGAGGCCACACCTCTTTCACTGTGACTGACAGACACTGAGGCCACACCTCTTTCACTGTGACTGACACAGCCAGAAGTTACATTTTCCTCCTCAAGATAATTAAAAATAGAGGCCACACCTCCTTCAATGAGACAGAACAGACAGACAGACAGAACAGACAGACAGACAGACAGACAGACAGACAGAGCAGGTTTGAGAGACAATAAAAATAAAAATAATTGTAAAGGCCTAGAGATTTTCTTGCTGCTTCTATGAGCTGCGTTTATTTTTCTCTCTTTCGCTGAGAGAATTTAACACGGCCAAGGGGATTTTCTCGCTTCTCACTTTTACTCTAAGGGCACGTACACATCGTTTAAAGTATAAAGACAGCTGCAGGACTTTTACACCACACACACACATGCACACACACACATGCACACACTGGATTACATCATTAAAATACAGCCTGTATTTTCATACTTGGCCCAAATCCAGGGTTCTGAGGTATCCTCATGACCGATTGTCTCTGTCTCTTTCTCTCTCTCAGTAAGTGCTGTATCCCGGTTAGTGGATCTGGACTTTATCCTGGGAGCACACGATGGGCTCACCACACACATACACACTGGAGGTGGGAGGAGCCACACAGATGCACAGAGAGAAAATGTGAAACTCACCTGATCTCAGGGTCGATCTTGTGAACCTGCAGCGCTTCCCACCAAATTTAATACATCACCAGTTTACCGCAGGTAAATCATGCCCTAAATACTATCCCAGGGGACACTAGGCACAAGCTGGGTTACACCTTGGATGGGTGCCAACCCACTGCAGGGCACAGGCACACACACTCACACACAGTCATGGGCTATAGGCAAGTTGGTAACACCAATCAGCCTACAACATGTCTTTGGGCTGTGAGAGGAAATTGAAATACGCGGGGGAAACCCACCAAGCAAGGGGAGAACGTACACACACACACACACACACACACACACAGTGTGGCCGAACAGGGCGATCGTCTTAACCACCAAGCCACTGCGAACCCCAACACTTTTTAATAAAACTGTCACATTATACTTTTCATCTGTTTAAAGTTACGTTTAATGTTCTGGAACATCCATGAAATGAGTGAGTTCCTGTTCACTTCTATCACAGCAGCCCAAACCACACTGTCTTCTTCCTCTACACTGTTATAGAAAATTAATCAACACCTTTTGACCAAACAAACCCGATTTGTGTGATTTATGATGTGTTACACATATTTCTCAAAGAAACGGAAACAAGGAACTCCACAGGCAGTTGCTTGTCGAATATGCTGAGCTGATTTTCAAATTACTTTCAATACACACTGCCCAGCCAAAAAACAGTAACCACCTGAATTTAGCTCAGGGGATAGTTAAGACTCTTCCATTTGGATAATTACTGCAGCGATTAATATGGTTCTGCTGCAACAAGTTATTTCAGGAGCTTCTCATTTCTTGAACAGACATAACCTGTGGTCATGGCAAAAACGTTCCTCTGTTTCAGAAGGGTCAAATTATTGTCCTGTATCAAACAAAGAAAACAACTAAAGGAGACAGCGGAAACTACTAAAATTGGTTTTAAAAAAAATTTAAAGCGCATTATTAAAACCTGGAGGGATAAGGTGAACCATCATCATCGGAATCATTATCAGAAATGTTGTCAGAAAAACATCCTGAATCCAGTCGCACTCATGACTGTGTTTAATAGTGAAAGTAAGAGCATTTCCACACGCACAATGCAAAGAGAACTCAAGGGACTGGGACTAAACAGCTGTGTAGTCTTAAGAAAACCACTGGTTAGTGAAACTCATCAGAAAAAAGCCTTCAGTTTGTTTGGGAGCATAAAGATTGAAGCTTTGGAGCGATGGAAAAAGGTTGCTTCAGTTGCTCAGGTCTTGGCGTAGCAACATTATGTGGCAATAAAATGAAGTCAGCTGACGATCTCATGCCCTGAATGACGAATGACGACTGAATGACCAGGTTATCACATCTATGGAGTTTTTCTTCCCTGATGGCACGGAGCATATTCCAGGATGACGATGCCAGGATTCATCAGGCTCAAATTGTGAAAGAGTGTTTCAGGGAGCATGAGACTTCATATTCACACATGGATTGGCCACCACAGAGTCCAGACCTAAACGCCATCGAGAATCTTTGGGACATGCTGGGGAGGGCTTGGCCGGGCAGTGAAGCAACGTGTTCAACCTGCCGCCTGGAGACATATCAGCCTAGTTCTTATTACACTCTTAAAACATTAAAAACCCTTATGGGTGCCTCTTAAGTTGTGCTTCTTAAGGGAACCCTAAAGGAAGCTCTATTTGTTCAGATTGTAACGAGGTGTTTTTAAAAAAAAAACCTTTTAAGTTTTCTAGGGAGCTGTGGAAACTTTTTTTTTATTATCAGAAAGAGTTCCATTAATTATCTAAGGAACCATTAAAGCACTCTTAAGGCTATTATTAAGGTAAGGGGATGACATAGATTCTAAACTACTGCTCATTATTTTTCACATCTGGAACCTGTCAGAAGTTTAACTTTCAGCTTTTGGAAAGAACCATTAAAACAATAAAAGGGTTCTTTAAAGGTACTTGAGCTGTACTGTGATTTCCTACTTCCCATGTAGGCCTGTTTGGTTATCTGAACGTTTGAATAACCGGTTTGGTGATTTATAAGTATTTTGACAGCACCATTGTGACTAAGACGGAATAGAAATTGAGAAAACAACAGAGACAGCAAGCACTATGGGGGTAAAAAAAAAAAAAAAAAAAAACAACACAAGGCTTGTCAGCTTCTCAGTGACACCCCTCTCTGGGCTTTTCTCTGACAGCTCACACTCGTGTGTAATTACCGCCGGCCGATGCAGTGACCTGCAGTGTTTGCTCTGTGGGCTGAGCTCCGAGCGCATGGAGATATTATTCAGTAGACACAGAAGACAGCTGTGATTAGAACTTGGGTGATAATGGTGAGGGAGGGAAAAAAAGCCCCCACCCTGAACCAACACACTTTTTTAAACAAACATGCATTGGGCCTCCATTGGCGCAGTGGTAAATTGCTCGCCCTATCATCCGGAGATCGCGAGTTCAATCCCCGGGTGATGGTGAAACCTCTCGAAGCCGGAGCTCTAGAGAGAGCTGATTGGCCGAGCTCTCTCAGAGGGGAGGGATGAGAGGTACTTAGTGCTCCCACATTAATCACGGCTCTACAGACAATCAGGGGCATCGGTGAGCTCACACAAGCGGAGGGAGCAGATAGCGCTGTCATCTGAGTGTGTTACGCCGCAAGGAGGAACCACGTGATAGTCTTCGGCCCTCCCGACTGAGTGGTAGAAGTAGCCTTAATGTGGGAGCCCCCTAGTGACGGGGAGGAATTGGACACGACTAAATTATGGAGAAAAAAACATGCATTACCAAACTGCTAAACACCCCTATACACACACACACACTGTGTGTGAAACTGAGTGACTGATTCCATTTTATCAAAAATGTACAACATAATACATTATTAGCTAGATATACAGTATTAGCAAGGTTGAGGTCATGGTAACATCAGCCTCTTCTTTTCTTTTAATTAGAGTGTGTGAAGTCAGAGCACTGTGCATAATATTAAGGAAAATTCCATTTCATTCCATTCACATTCTTGCAGCTTTAATATAAAATTTTTAAAGCTTCTTGATTTTCCTCTGTTATCTGATTTCGCTTTTCCAGTTCTTTTTAAGCATCTTTTCCTTAAAATCCATGAGCACCTTCTCGAATGCTCCTTTGCTATCCTCCAGTGAGGAGATTCTCATGTCGCCTTCCAGTCTGGCCAACTTCCCCCGATTGTCGTATTTTTGGGGGGGGTCAGTGCCATTCTTTTACACGGGTCGGGACTTAGGACCCATCAGGTTTTTGTGATTCCTCATGCTTTTGGTGTGCTTTGACCTGGATGTCCCTCCCAATAAATTTGTGTATTTTCCTCCATGGTCTGTGGGGTACAAGAGTGAAATTCTCACCAAATCTTAATGAACTAAAATCACAGACTGTACCTGTAACACACGTAGAAATCATCCCAAGTGATCATCCCATGTAACACATTTTGTCCAGATCAAATAAGTGCACAATGAATGCAGTTTGCAAATATAACCCACTATAACCCACTATAACCCACTATAAGAAAAAAAAAAAAAGCTACAAGTGACATGAAGTGACTTGTGTGAATGTAGGGACAAACTCTTTTTAGTGGAAAAAGACATAAAAGAGAGATTATAGAGAGACATAAAAGCAGTAAAAACAAATTACTAATTTCCCCACCACACATAATCTGCAGAAAGTTGGGTCTCATGGATTTTGGCTGTGGTTGTAGATGCTGTATGAAGCGTATGTCCACACATTCAGACCTGAGATTAGTTTGAGAAAAGACACTACAACTGTGTTTCATACTCTAAGTGGAAAATCAAAGATAATGTTTATTTTGAAAAAAAAAAAAAAAAAAAAAACACCAGAGCAAATGTAGTCTGATTGAATTGGTTTCCCCATCCATACACACATGTAGAGTGGGACGGAGTATCGAGCCTCAGGGATCACAGGTGTGAAGGACGATACAGTGACTGGGATCGCTGTCAAATCTGTTCTCTGCTCTCAGTGTGAGTGTGTTATAATACGGCTGTATCAAATCTAAAAGACGTCTCTGTCAGTAATGCTGAAGACCTCTTCTGATTTCTAGTCTTATTTAGTAACATCCTTAGTCCTGAGTGCCTGTAAGGCTCAGTGACAGAAGTGTGGCTTCAGTACAGGTCTTTAAAAGTAAAGGAAGTCTTCCAGTTGAGGAAGTGTAGCCCATGTGCTTGTGTCAGTTAATAAGGAGGTGTGTCCTCTTATTGTGCCAATTAAGGAGTGTGGCCTCTGTGCTTAAGTCAGTTAAGGAGGCATGACTTCTAATTGTGTCATTTAAAGAGGCGTGGCCTCTGTAATTATGTACTGTAATTGTGTTATTTAAGGAGGTGTGTAAGTGGCACACCTTTGTGGCAGTTTAGGAGGAGTGGCCTGTGTGCTTGTGTTAGTTAAGGAGGTGTGTCCTTAGATCAGTTAAGGAAGAGTGTTAAAGTTAAGTCTTAAAGCAAAAATTTACAGACCTTTAAAAGACCAGAAACTCAACGAGGCACTGGATTATAATGGGGGAACAACATAAACACTTTTAATATAGTAGAAGGTCATATGGTGTAGGGCCTGTACAGGTCAGTACAAACAGTCACATGGGGGAGGGGCTGACAAAAGTGAACCTTCACCTTCAAAATATGGAAAGAAGATAAAATTTAGAAAAATAAAATAAAATCTTAAAAGCTAAACAATCCCACAGAACTACAGATTAAATAGTTTTTTTTATTATTATTAACTATTTTTTTAAACTATGAATTAAATTTTATGCCATGCCTATAAAATGGCAATGAAAGGTCCATAAACCCTGGCACAGCCCTCTACCTTTAACACTTTTCAAACAGTCTTGAAACAGGTACAAGTTTTTGAGGTGTTTTACATTTTAGGATCAGAGAGAGGGGGAGAGGGAGAGGGAGGACCAGAGCAGTGTAACATTGAAGAGCAGAACTCGATGGGTGTTGATGAGCGAGTGAGTCTTCATGCATGCCAATGTGTATGAGTGGGTGTGTTACCAAGAGTGACAGAAGCCCGAACATCCCCACATCTCTCTATCGCAGCTCTCTCTCACTCCATCACTGCCGACAGGGCAGGTAACGTTCAAGGCAAATTAATCTAAATTCTTACACACTCAACAGCATCTTCCTGCCTTTGTTCCTACCCACCCAGTTAACTGAGCGTAATTCAAACACGTTTCTCAAACACTCCTACTGAGACACATCTCCTTCAACATTTGACAATCTACTTCTTCTCTTTTCATGCACTCTGGTATGGCAAATGTGGTCCACATGTGTGCACCTGCTCTGCTCTGCAGGAATGACACCACAAGTAGGAACTTGGAGTCAGAATCCACCAATCAGGTTCAAACAGATTCATACTTCCAAAACCTTGTGCAGTTTCTCCTCTCATCCATGCATCAACCCCACCTTCTGTGCCAACACGTTCTCCCTGCTTTCTATGCATCTTCTGTGAGGTAAAGCAGTCTTACTTACTGTCTTCCTACGGTTGTCTTCTCTGGTTGTCTCTGTTTGCAGATCCCTCCAGATTTAATGAGACAACAAATCCAGCAGCGGCAGTAGCACAGAGAGATAGAGAGAAAGAAATGAGGGGGGGGGATTGAAGGAAAAAAATGGGGAGGTTAAAAAAAATGTATAAAAAGAAATAGCAGGAATAAGAGCTCTGGAAATCACATTGTAGTGCGAGGCAAGGGATGGCTGGGAGAGACCGGAGAAACGGCAGGGATATCCACAGCGTTCCAGCGGACTGGAAGCGCTATAGTAACACTTCTGACAATCACTCGCTCCCCCCTTCTCTCTCTCTCTTGTCCTCCCTCCTTCTTTCTCAGTCGTTCAAACAGACCTGATCTCTCAGTCGCTTTCAGCTGGTTGGCTGCTTTCTCCTCTCTCTCCTCTCGTATGCTCTGTCCCTCCCTCCCCCTCCCCCCTCGTCCTCCTTCCTTCCCTCTATCCCTCCATCTCCCTCTCTCTCTCTCTCCCTCTCTCTCTCTCTCTTTCACTGTCTCCTCCACAATGCCATGATGTCTTTTGGAGTTTCAGCTTCTCAGCTAAAACTGGAATGGCGCTGCAGAGATAATCGGCGTGATACAAGGGAAAGACATCATGATATGAGCTGTGCTGCATGCACACAACGTGTTCTCAAAATTAATTACAAAAGAGCTGCTAACATACGCCCACTGCGATGCAGCGCGGAGATACAAGGGCGAGATCTGCAAACGAAGGCAACCTGGAAAAAAAAATGATGAACCAGATAAAGACAAACAAAAGAGGGGAAAAATCAATTTGTAAGAATCCAAATGAGGAACTTCAAATGTTTGAGGTCATTAAGGTATGCTACTCTACACTAATTACGCTAACCTTGCCAACATCCTAACCTTTATAACTTTCCATATGAAATAGGTCATGCAAATTATGTGCAAATTTTCAAAAAGTCTTTGAGACAGGGTACAGAGATGAAGATTGGACATGTAGAAGAATCAGACAAAAGGAAATTAAGCATGAGTTTAGTTTATGGTTTCTCCAGGACAGACTTCCTCAGGTCATTGCTTGGAAAGGTGGGACAGCAACATGATTGGTGGGGGAAAATGCATCGCCCACCTCTTCAGCTAATGGCCAGTAGTGATGTATAAAGTGGGTGGGAATTAGCATGAGCTTTCACAAGCAAGGGGTTTGGCATTTTCTGTTTTTATGTTTTTCATAAAAAGCCGTTCGTAATATCAAATAGCTGAGACACGTTCACTCACTCACTCATTCTCTATAGCGCCTATCCTGTACAGGGACCATGGAGGCCTGAAGCCTATACCAGAGCACTCTGGATACTAGGTGGTGTACAACCTGGAACGGGTGCCGACCACATAAACTGACACACTACAGGCAATTTGGGAACACCGATTAGCCAATTATGAGTACCTGGAGGAAACCCATCAAGCAATAAGAGAACATGCAATCTCCACATACAGACTCGAGGCAGGATTTAAACCCTCAACCCTGAAGGTGCAAGGATCGAAGTGCTAACCACGATGCCAATAAATTGTCAAGTCAAAACATAAGTGATTTGTAGCCACCGTTCAAAACTATGCAAATGATTCTTTTGGCTGCTTCCAGCAAGGGGTCGCCACATCACTCCATCCGGTCCACATATATAAGTTGGGCACTGGTTTTATACCAGATGCCCGTCCCGATGCAACCCTCGACTTTATCTGGGCTTGAGACCGGCACTGCATCCAGTGGCTGGGGTTTGGGCACTGGCTGGGAATCGAACCCGGTCCTTCAGCATGGCAGGCGAAACACCCATCACTGATCCACCAATGCCCATTTAAAACTATTAAACTAAAGTAACTAAAGTACAAAATGAGGTGGAGTTAATTTAATCCATTCATTATATGGATGCTGGTACAAAAAAGTCTTTAACCACCAACTCAAGCAAAGTTAGAGTCTCAAATGCAAGACAGTTCAGCGCAGGGTTTAATATGTACCTTCAGGCTGGTGAAGGTCCAATTGTGACAACTGCACTCTAAATAGTGACATTATCACAGAGCAGCTTCGCAAAAATCCAATTTGTTCCTGATGAGAGAGCAAGAGAAAAAGTCCCTGAGACAACATGATCCAGAAACCTTGAGAGGAACCAGGCTCAAAAGGGAATACATCTTATAATTTATCTTCCCTAACCATGTACTACAGTGTAAAGGCAATCAGTGCTAAATGCGTTAAAAATAACTATTTTGTTGTACTTGCAAACAAGCGTGATTAAAGGATTTTAGGTTTAAACTGAAGTTACCAACGTTTCAGTGATGATGGCTTGCTGAGAAACTCTTTCTAGCATTTGCAAAAAGAGCATTCATTGCTATGTATGGTACAATCCACAGTAATCCCATAGAGATCTGTGGGCAATCCATGCAGGGCCATCTTCAGCTGGAGTGAGTGATTTCCAGATGAGCAAGGCTCCAAGCAGAAGTGTGTCCATCAGGACAGATCAGTCAGGTCTTGTGGGCAGAAGGAGAAACAGAGGAAGAGAGAGAGAAAGAGAGAGAGAGAGAGAATCTCATGTAAGACAGTGAAGCGAATGCTACCACAGGAAGATATTGGACAAAGAAAGAAGAAATCTTCAAGCTGCATTCTGGATCAATTGCAGGAGTCTCATGGCGCTCAAGAGGGAGCTCTGCCAGGAGTGAGTTACAGTAACCCCATCTCAAGAGAAGAAGGGACTGATTAAGCACCTGGGTGTCATACACTAAGAGAAAGTCTTATCCATTTTGATGTTCCTGAGGGGAAAAAAAAAACATGCATTAGAAAACCTGAGTTAGATTAGCACTATGAAGAATGAAAACACCAGCAAGCTTTCATGCTTTATCAGATTTTTTGACGAGGACGTTCTCCAGAGTGATGTTGATATTGAGATGCATCTCCAAAGACCTATAACAGCTCAGCCTTGCTGGGATTCAGCTTCAGTTGATGAACATGTTACAGTAATGAGAGAAGGATGAATTGAGGGTCATCAGCAGAGCAGTGCTATGAAAAAAAAACATGTTTTGATATGACCTTACTATGAGAATGGGTATAAAGGAGGAAGAAAAATAGGACCAAGTACTGAGCCTTGAGGAATCCCGGTGGAGAATGATTGGAAGTTCATCAGCATTCTTTTTCTTCTTCTCTGTTTACACACTATCATCCTCCACTGAGTTTAATGAGACAACAAGCATCTGTAAGCACCAATGGGTTATAAACACCTGTCACCATTTTTTTGCATGATAAGGGCCATGATCTTTGCTTCTTGGAGACTTATTTGTTAGATCAGCTTTGACCTGTTGGTGCAGATTTTCTTGGGGGCAGAGTGCTATCGCTTCCAGTGAATAGTGTCAGTCATTCTTTATACATACCCAAACCAGCAGAGTACACACACCTTCATCAACGGTTGATTGATTGATTGTCGTAGCATGCTGTAATATCTGATTTGCAAAGATGCTTTCATAAGGAAACTGACAGGATTCATCTCAGACAGAGCAAAAACCTCAAGCGTAATGATGTCAGATGTTACATGAAGCAACAAAATAAGCCGAAGTCATGACGGGTCAGTACCGCAAAGGTACTGTGTAAGGACAGACAAGACAGTTTAATGTGATGTCCTTAACTCACTTAACTTTAACTGTTACACACACAGAAAACTCACTTAACTTTAACTGTTACACACACTGAAAACTCATTCGATAAGTGGAAGGGAGGTGCTGCAGATCTCCAAAACTTGCCTGTGTCATGAAAATAGTAAAGAAGTGAGAGCATGTAGTGCTAATTCAGCATGAGTTAGACAGATTTTTAAAGATTTGTAACACACATCACACACACACACACACACACACACACACACACAGATTAAAGCCCCATGGGCGCTGTAGGTTTTTCATTTCCTGTTTACTGCTTCAGCTCATTTTGAAGGTTCTTGGAAACACTTCTAATGAAACTTTAGAATGTGACTGGAAAGGTGAAAGAGGGAAGAAAAAAAAAACTTTGAACTGAACTTTGACCCTGCTTCACTGACAAATCGATAACCTCTTGGAACGAAATCACTTTAATATCCAGGGTCACACACAAAGCACTGGTTCACCTCCTGAACCCCGGACTTCAGTGACTCTGCTGTGAACTCGAGTGTATCCAATTCAAGCCTGGTCATGTGTCTGATTGAAATGTTTGAACATGTATAGGTGGTCAGTGTGTCTGTGTGTGGGTGTTAGAGAGAGAGAGAGAGAGAGAGAGAGAGAGAGCAGTCATGTAAGTCAATTAAATGTGCAGCTGTGTGAATTTCAGCTAGATGTGGAAATAATGCAGGAATAAAAAGGTGTGGTGAACACACACACACACACACACACACACACACACACACACACACACACACAACTTACCTATACATTAATATAAAACAGAAAAAAAACAAAGGAAGGTGAAAGCTGTTAATTGTTCGGCTGTGAATCTTCTTTTGTGACATCACAAGTGAAGCATCAACCCCAGATTCATCTTAAACAGTTGTTTATTATTTATTAAAGATTACTTCTTTTATCCATTCAAGATTACATTTAACAAGTGTGTTACTATGGAAACGATAAGAAATGCATTAATCTAAACCTGTGATAGGCGGAGGCACCACTCTATAGAAGGTGGGAGCGGCGTCGAGGTGATATGTACTCTCAATTCGATGCATCACCTTAATGGGAAAAAAAAAAAAACCTGATACAACACCCTGATAACAGCACCTCTATTAGAGGTGCTGTTATGGAGAACTAATCAACGCCGCTGTGTGAATGTTCAACTTGTGAAACTTGGATTGTCGAGCATCAATAAACAAATAAAAATTATCAGATGTGGGAAGGCAGGCATTGCGCTGATGTAGCAGTACAAAGGTAACCATGGCAACCAGCAGCAACAGCTACTAGCCACTGACATGCAGCGTTTTTCAGGCAAGACCCGAACCTGAGCAATCTTATCACGTGGTGCTGTTATCAGGGTGTTGTATCAGGTTTTTTTTTTTTTTTTTCCCATTAAGGTGATGCATCAAATTGAGAGTACATATCACCTCGACGCCGCTCCCACCTTCTCTGGTCACCATGGAAATATTTCTCTTGTCTGTCTCCCTCCTTCCTCCTCTGCTCACACCAGAGAAAGAGATTTCATCTTCTGTTTTACACGATGTTATGTCTCCCTCATCCCTCACACCACATCTCAATTCTCTCCATCCATCTCATCCTCTTGTAAATCACCAGGACACGGATGTCTCACCCTGGCTGTCTCACATCATTCTTCTTACCTCTGGTTTAGAAATTTTCACTTCGGTCTGCACTCTTTGTCTTTAAACAGTTCTCAGAAACTCAGGCTGATGTCTTCGTAAGGATGAAGACAGAACCATTTTTTTTATTTATTTCAGACTTCCATTTCATCGGCTTCTCAAAAAATAAAAAAGAGCATCAGCTATGAATTTCCTCGTCTTCTACGTGCACTGGTAGAAGGAAAGAAGCAATCAGAATTTTAGTTTTATGCTGAATTAAGAGCCGCATGATGAAGGATACAGAGAGGGGAAACAAAGATGTACTCAGTCAACTCACCAGAGACGATTTGTTAATCCGAGGCTGTTTAGGAGACTTTTCCAGCAATCACAATCCAGTCCAAGGTGGTGCTACAGGTGAAACTGTTCCTGGGTCACAGGTTGATCTTTGGGAATTTTGATTCACTGCAAAACATGATTTCTTAGTAAGTGCAAATATTTTAAATCTAGTAAAATATATCTTTGTAACGGTTAAGATTAAAGCAAAGCAAACATTATTAATACTATTTCTAGAAGTTTCTACATATAAAATCTTAAGCATGTATTTCAGAAAAAAATGCTTAAATCTTGCAAAATTATCTTCCAGTACAACATGAAATGTATGCTTAAAAAATTCAAAAAGTCTATATTTCTCTATAAACAGGCTTAATAATCTAATATTTGTTTTTAGTCATCATCTTCTTCTTCTTTGTCTTTCGGCTGTTCCCTTTCAGGTTTGGCCACAGCGAATCATCTGCCTCCATCTAACCCTATCCTCTGCATCCTCTTCTCTTACACCAACTAACTTCATGTCCT
>JAQQZS010000008.1:1001040-1015939 GCA_030068045.1 Platyallabes tihoni | reverse complement strand
ACTTGTGCTTGAAGTTGAGACATCATGCCCAAGAACACTGTAGCAGCTGTAGTGGTGGTGATGGTGGTGGTGGTGGTGGTGATGGTGGTGATGGTGGTAGCTTCACACTCTGCGAGGAGTTTTGCTGTCGGTGGAACTGGTGCACCGCACGAAGTGGATGGGTTCATGAAGAAGTCGGAGAACTTCAAAGCTCTTCAGCAGAACCTTGATTCATCAGACAGATGGTTAAAACTTTGTCCTTTATTGACCCCAAAGCTGGTTATGAAAGAATGAAGGAGGTGAACTTTAACCTTTTGTAGCCTCAACTCTGTTGGAAATTTCTGGAGCGTGATCAAAAGTCCGGTCTGAGGCAGAAGAGCAACAGGTTTATGTGGCCACATCTGATTCTGCTAAGGAGAGTGATCGGGTGTCCAACCTGAACTCTTGTTAATGGAGACCAAAAGCAACCTGCTGAAGGTCACACCTGCTAAGGGAAGGTCACCTAAACATTGTGTGTCTGTGTGTAAATTGAACCCCGTGTTGATTTCAGAAAACTCTTGAGATTTTCTCCTATTAAAGAAAGGAGAAAAAAAAAAGAAAAAAAAAAACACACATACACCAGCTCAAAGAAATCACTGAAAGCCTGATACAGCCCTGACCTTCATGTTCATGATGAATGTGTTTGTGTGTGTGTGTGTGTGTAAACTTTTCTCCACAGCTGTACTGTCGTATTTGTTCCTTCTTGTCCTCACAAATGATTATTTGTTAGAATATAACAGAGAGAGAGGAGTCTAATGTCAGATTATGGATTAATTTGCAGCCAATAAGGAAGAATATATAGTGAAGAATCTGTGACATGATTTTGGAGAAGGCATCAGACCAACACACACACACACACACACACACAATCCTCCTGCTGTCCTCGTTATGAAAAAAGCTGGCCCACTTGGCTTCGTCGTTAACACTTTACTCTCCGCCGAGAAATGAGGAAACTGGGTCAGGAGAGAGGAGAAGTGATGAAGGCATCAGGAAATAAAGTGAGAAAAGTGAAAAAATAAAGAAACAACAGGTGATAAAGAGGACATAAGAAGAGATATAAGTATGATAAGTATAAGAACATGTCTTTTCAGGGACGGAGCAATGAGACAGGTGAACTCGAATGGATTTAATTCCCCCATGTTCTGACACACAATCACCAGCAGGGGGAACACACCCTGTACAAACCAGGAGAGGGACAGAGACGCAGATCACCACATCACATCCGTACTGAGGATCATCTCATCAAATCATCACCGAAAACACTGAGGATCATCTTGATCATCACACACACCTCCGTCACATCAAATACACTCCAGATCATCACACACTCCTGGGTGGAATTAATGAAAGAAAAGAAAGGATGAAACAAAGGGAAGAACAGAGTTGAAGGGAAATAATAAAAAGGAATAAGAAAGATAAGTGAAGGGAACAAAGAAAAAGCAAAAATAGAGAGAAAATAAGAAAAAATAAAGAGTTTAAAAAAAAGAACAGGAGAAAAGATTAAAACTCAAGAAAAGCAGAATAAACAGAGAAAAGGAAAAAATATGAGCAAAAGAAATTGAAAGGGAATGAGGAAAAATAAATAAATAAAAGATGTGAAATGTAATGAACAAGAAAAGTAAAAAAAAAAACTGAAGATAAACAAAAGGGAAGATATTAAAGGAAAAAGAAGAAAAGAAGGAAATAAAAAGGAGATCAGGAGGTCAGTTATAAAGATCTCCCACTAGGGGGCGCTGCTTCACTTCATTACAGAGTTTGTTAATTAGAAATCGATTCAGATCTGAAGAGCAAAACCTGAAAAGTGCGTTACAGCATCGTCGCTTTTTATTCAGCACAAACAAAGAAACAAATTAACAGAACATGCTGTGTGGAGATTTAACGTTAATTTACTGATACCAGGCGCGTCACATGACAAACATACAGGTGAAAGGTTAGACCAGAGAGCCGCACCGTGGACTTTCACCATCTCCATCAACTAACTGCTCTCAGTTCAGTCAACTTTACATCAAGGAATTTCCAAACTGTTACAGGGATATTTATAAAAAAAATTAGTTTTAAAAAGTTAGTTTATAACCTCCAACGTGACCAGTAAAGTGATTGATTATTATATTTCTGTATTTATATTTGTATCTGGCCTAGTGTGAAGGTTTATTAAGAGAGGAGCAAATATGTCAGTTCTAAATAAAAATGGAAATAAAGTAAAGCTATTTTTAAATAACTGAAGTAGAAGTATCTGTTTATACACGATAAAGTCAGAAAAGTCTTTGTTAAAACAGAATTTCTGAAATTATCAACCAGTATTTTTATTTTATGTGGATTTGATATTCCTGGACATCTAAACCAAGTGTGTGTGTCACTCTGATCACATTCCCAATTCCAACCCTGAGAGCGAAAAGGAAATAAAAAGACAAATTATATATATATATATATATATATATATATATGTGCATACTGTACATTTGCTTTCTTGTTTCGTTACTTTTAATTAGTTTTTTTTAACCAACTCCCTTTTCTTTCCTTTTTTAAACACACATTCAGTGTACACACTCATGCCAGACGTACACAGACTCCCACAGTTTTGTGATAGTGTACACACCATGTTTTAAACGTTTGTTTTTTAGGTTATTAATTATTTGATTAAGACTAACTTTCCTTTAGAGGTTTTAAGAGCGACATCAGGCTCAGGTACAGGACGAGAGCGAGGCTCTTAACAGATCTATAAACAGTCACAGAGACGCGTGTCAGGATCCCGGGGACTCGAGCGGCTCGTGAATAATCTGAACTGTAATTCTCTTCAGTGTAGAAAGAAGGATCTTAAGATCCCTCGTCACTTGTCTCTGGGACAGACGGAAAGATGGACATTCTGAGACAATCCAGCCCCTTTGGAAATCTGGAACTTCTTTAGAATTGTAATGCTTTCTAAGTTTAAAGACATCTTTACACCAATCTGAGGAAAAACAAGATCAAAAAGTTCTAGTATACGACATCCTCAACTAATCGAGCGAAAAATGTAATAAATAAACGATGATAAAAAGAAACTGCACTTAGACTGAACGTTTTAAAAGATTATGTGACAAACAATTTTATTTATATCATTTTCATGTCTTTACAGTGGAATAGTATTTAAGACAATCTAACCTTGTTACTTACAAACTTCCTAAAAAGATTTTCAGGAAAGACATACAGGGAACAAAACAAAAATAAAAATAATAATCCCAAGATATCCAGGAAAACAAACAAAACAAAAATACACACTGTATACAGTACATTTGAAACATTAAGTTATATTAAAGCACCATGTGTGGAGCATATTGAAATAAATATAAATATATTGGCCTTTTTCTTGTACACTAAGGAAGAAAGAAGAAAAAAAAAAAAAGAAAAAAAAGAAACGTTGAACACGACTACACAAACATCGGTTTCAGGTCAAAATCTGAAATGTGTAGAAAACATGTAACTTCACAAATATTTATGCCTTCCAGTCTCTAACACACAGGAGGTTAAATACCATACACAGCATGCAAATGTAGGTTTTAAATGAAAGAAAGGAAAAAACAAACAAAAAAAGTAGTGTTGATCTCCCTGGTTTAAAAAACAGTCTGATCCCAGATCAGCGTTTTCAACCCACCCATGCAGACGTACGTTTTCACCATGCAGACGAGCGATGACATGTTACAAAGACGACGTTTCCATACTTTTTAGCGAACGCTTTCGAGGTACCAATGAAACTGCGATGAAAACAAGGAAAGAAATTTAATCCTAGAACGTATCCAGCATAAATACTGTCAGAACAAGTACAGAGGACTAAAGTACGAACACATGGGAGAATCTTAGCTTTTTTTTTTTTCTTTCTATTTTTTTTTTTCTAAGTGTAACTTAATGACTGAAAGACAAAGTTAGCGAGATGCTCCGACGTTAAAAGTTAAAAATCATAGTTTAAAAAGTTGATATATTGTGCTAAATCAGTGAAACTCCTAGAACAGGACTGATTTGAGTTTAGACCAGCTTGTTTGCCTGATAAGCGAGTTTGTAACTGGTTATGAGCCCAGGTTTAAATTCGTCTGCTTACACACTTGACGGTTTTCTCCCTCAACCATCAACTCACGTTTAAGAAAGAAAGTTTAAGAAAAGCGCCAAGTGACATCAAGAGCTTTTTATTTCTTTAGTGCTGCACAATTGATCACAAAAAAAATAATAATAATAATCTAAATGGCAAAATGGACCTGTGTGATTAGGCTGAGATTTATTACTGGGAATATTATTGAGTTTATTGACATTTTATTTATTTGTTTGCGAATTGATTTCTTAAGGAGGTCATTTGTACTGTTATTTGCTGTTAGCTCAGATAAAGACATTTTAATACAAAATTGTACGTTTAATAGTTTTGAAATGTGTGTGTGTGTGTATATATATATTGCCATTTTTTGGGATGTTCAAAGAAACTTTCACTCTTGAACGCAAAAAAAACTTTGGCATAACCAGAGTTACGGCATCTTTAACTTCTTTTAACCTAACTAAGTTTATACACTAGTTAGATGACCCTCTCACGGTTTCGACGTGCGCTCTGGACGGGGGAGAGAAACATGTAGTGTGCAAGCCAGTCACAGAGGTCACTACTGTTTTGTAAGTAATGTGAGCAGCTGGTGGAGATCAGGTTGCCTTGGAGTTACCATCAACTACCGTTAATGAGCCTGGCAGCACAATGAGAACTAAAAATATATATATTTTAAAAAAAATACGGCGCATGCTCCCTGTCTTCATCCTCCATAAAACAGAGCCACTCCAATATATATATATATATATATATATATATCCATCTATCTATATATCGTCACACGGTCACGGTGAAAATGCAGTTATCCTACAGTCCCTACGTCATCCTCTAAAACACACGAGTATGAAAAGAAAAAAAGAAGAAAAAAAAATAGATCCACGAGACAGAAAGACGTCTCCATCATGTGGCCGATTGGAACTACGATGTGAAAACTGCTACAGTTCATACATAAATATACTACACGATTAATCGATCATGGGTGACAATGAACTAAGTTTTAAATATTTGTGTATTTTTACACAAAAAAAAGTTTATTGTAAATCATAAATGCTAAGCACAACTTCAAAAGTATGTTTTTGTTTTTTTACATATAAACAAGATATTTGCATTGTCGTTAATAAATATCATCAGTCTGTGTACTGCAGGTCCAGATCTACTGTACCGTCAGTGACTACCAGCCGCAGTCTCTTGGGCTTGCGGTCCGTCAGAGAGGCGCTTTGCGAGTGAGACGACAGGAAGTGATGGGAAATGACCGGATGGCATCCGGTCGGCCCGTGCTGCTGCGAGTCCTTATTCGTCTCCGCAAGCCCTTTGGATCCCACAAAGCTGCCCATAGAAGGAGAATGCGTGATGGTCGAGGGACCGCACGGTTCTACGATGAGCCTTCCCTGGGTTCCGGAAGGTTCCATGAGGCAATGGTACGTGTAATTCGTGGGCACCGACGAAGAGTAATTCAAACTTTCTCCGCCGTCGTTGTAGTTCAGGGTGACCGAGTGATCGCCGGTGAAGTTCACGACGTAAGACGGGTGAGCGGCTTGATTGCATACGAAGGAGGCCGGCTGAGGTTTGGGCGCTGGGGCGTCCTGACCGACGGGATCTCTGTAGCTCACTTGAGGACTGCCTTGTTGGGAAACAGCAGGGGAGAGCGTGGAGCTGAAGCTGGCATCTAAAGGATCACAGTGTGAGAAACAGAGCTGATTTCTGTCAAGTGGGACAGAGAGTTGTGAGCTCTGACTTGGGGCTACCACGGCATGGGGTTTATCCGGTCTTAGGTTTTTACTGTTAAGTATGCTGTGACTCTGAGTGCTGTGGAAAAACGTAGAAGGAATGTTAGGATTGACGGCGTTTTCAACCCTCATGTTCTGAGGCTTTTCGATGGGCATGCCCTTGATGGCGTGTGTTGTGGTTTTGCTTGAGCTGAGAAAGTAAACCGGGTAAACACGGTCGCTTTGCGGGTGTGCTTTAGCTAGTCCTTTGTTTGGTGGAACAGTCTTCGTGTCTCTTCTTGAGGTTTCGGGGTATCTCAGATACGCATTTTGAGGACACTCCGAGGATAAATCTTTGTGATTGCGTAAACTTGACGGCCCAGGAACAGGGTCACTAAGTTCAGACTTGCTACTGTGAGATTTCAAAGAAAACTTAGAGTCGCCTACCGAAGAGCCTTTGCAGACATTTTGACCGCATGCTCCTCCTTCAATTTTCACCATATTGTTAAAGTTCTGGAAAACGGTCGACTTCTTTTCACAGCCACGGAAAACCGGATTGCCTAGGTTGAGAGGCCCGGGCAACTCTGAGCACGAGGTGGTCCTACTTCCTGTATGGAGCGAGTGGAAGGGTTTAACTGGGTTGCTTTGTAATGCAGCACTATATAAACCAGGCACAGACTGACTCAGGACAGTAGGCTGGGATTTATGAGTTGTGCTAACGAAGTTGAGCGTCTCATTCTTTTTGTCCTTTGACTGAATTTTACTGAAGTCTGATTGGGTTGACAGATTCCTTAAGCTGTCATGGTAATGTATCTTGTCCTGGGACTGCGCACAAGCAGCAGGGGGGACGTTCTGCTTAGGATTTGAGGAAGCGTTAAATATTATTAAGTCTCTCTGGCTGCCTAGTGTTTTATCTGCCACACAAATCAGTGGCGTTGCAGAATCTTCTTTAGACTGAAAAATGATGTTGCGCTTCGCTGACATGCTATCAGAGAAGATCATGTTCCTGTCCGAATCTCTGACCACAGCTGAACCCAACATGGCAGAACAGAATGCTTTATCTTTGGAAGAGAACTCGTTGTTAAAAGATGGTGTGTCATATCGTGTAAGCCCAAGATCAGGAAAGCTCAAGTCTTCTGGAGTACTAAAGCTACTTCCCGGGCTTGGGGAACCAAGGTAGGGGGTCTCTGGGTTCCATCCATCAGCTGGGCTTTGAGAGAAAGGGCTACTGAAAGATCCGGTGTTATGCGGTTCGCCGGAGCAGTAGTCGGTCAGTGTGTTTTGGAGGCTGCTTTGTGCATGTGCTTGATCGTAACCGTCAAGATTCAAGCACTGAAAATCTAAAATGTCCTCCGAATAGTTTGAAAAGGTGCATTCTGTGGTGAAAGGCGAGGTGGGAGGAGACAAAGGTTTCGACTGGATCTGACACGAGGTAGTTGCACTGACATTAACAGGTGCGCATGATGGCTGCTGTTGGCTCATGGCTTGAAGTTTAGAGAGGCTTTTGTTGATCTGAAGCAAGTTGTGACTTAGGCAATCCTCACCCAATTCTGTGCTCTCAAGATTCTCAACTCTTTCTGGAGGAAGTGTTTCTTTAACTCTTGTGCCATGGGCAATTTCCGCTAGTCCTTCTTGATACGGAGAGTTCAGAGATAAGGGTGAAAGGGACGGTAAGGACGGCTCTGAAGTAGACGCACCTTTAGAGAGCTCTCTAATCCTGTCACACTTGCTAGCTGATGTCCGGTGCTGGCAAGGAGACAGGTTTTCTTCTTTGACTCTGCTGAAAGCCATCTCTCCCGTGGGCAACCTCTCAGGAAAGAAGCATGACAAAATTCTGGTGTCTCTAAGCACAGGATTACCTAGGACCATGTTTCCGTCTTGTTTCTGACCTTCCTCGCCGTCCACCTCCCACCTGCCCTCAGCCCGACGGCGTAACCGAAGGAGAGGTAACGGTTTAATGTCCATATTATCCCCTTCAACTTTGAGATGTCTCACAAACTGTCTCGGTTCCAGCACCTCAGGTAACTCGGGTAACAAGGTTTTACCTTGAACAGAGGCCTCTTGTCCTTTAGCATGCTTTTCAGTGTTGATGTTAGCACCAGATAACTTTTTATGCTTTTTCCTGGATTTGAAAGTACTTTCTTTTTGGCAATGTTCCAAGACGTCTTGGACGGCCTTCGTGGCTTGCTCCAGGCCGATGCTCTTGTCTGCTTCTCCGTGACCCCGAATCCGCTCCATTTCCAAGTTCAAGATCGCGACGGAATCCAAAATAGCCTTAAAAGGGTCGAGGGCGTCAGCACGTGCTTCTGCATTCTGTGTTGCAGCGAGAGCACTTTCCCCCTTGAATTCACTCTCCATCTCCCATTCCTTCCCCCTTTTCCTTTTTAAACGTATTCTAAAATTAAGGTTCTGTTCATCTTCAGTGTTAACTGAAGACTCTGAAGCAGACAAGACGCCCCCATCGGCTTTTGAGTTCTCCACCATCTCCTCTTCTAAATTTTGCCCTGCCTTTCTAACATTCTCGTTTATTTCTTTCCCCGTATCGACACACTCTGACGCTCTGGTTCCTAAGTCCGATTTCAATTTGCATTTTCTATTCATATTTGCTCTAATTTCGGGCGTCTTCGATGCCAACAGGCTACCTGTAGGACCTCGGTCTCTAAATATCCTGTTAGGACCTTGTGCTGGTACAGCCTGAGCCGTTTGGAGACATTTTCTTAGTGGCGGCTTCCTGGTCACTACAGATTTACACAGCCTGCCCCTTTTAGATGCTAACCCTGCATCTTTAAAAGAAGAGCTCGACTGTAAAGTCAATTTCTGAGCTCCGTTATCAACGATTTCGTTCCCCATAGGCGGAGGTAACAGGCTTTCCAGCCTGGTCTCCTGACTTTTACTGGGACACGGAGTCTCTTTTGTGGTCGTAGTTACGCTTGCGTCTTGATCGGGATCGGTTTCGAGGGATTCTCGGAATACGCGTTTCTTTAGCGGGATGCTGCTCTGGGAATTGTGATCCAGGCTGGGTTTTAAAGGGGACAGAGACTCGGAGGAAAGCGGAAACATTTCTGGATCTTTTTTTTTTGACGCTTTCGCACCTTGATGGTCTTCTGAAATTTCTGTACTGCGCTGGGTTATGTGGGTTACTCTCACTGACGCAGGGAGCTTTTTAAGTTGCTCGTAATTAAATTTCGGGGAATTTTTAAGAGATAAGTTTTTAATCAATTCAGAATCGGATTGTTTGTGAGAATTCCTGACTACGCAGTGGTACACTTTACCCTCTAGTCCTTGACTAACCAGGTCACTGCTCAAGTTTTTTAAAATGTCAGAGAGAAGGACTCTTGCCTCCTTTATGACAACAGTTTTGTCTCCAAAATGCAACAAATCTGCTTTTTTCTGTACCCTATCTTGTTTTTGCTCAGTTACCTCCTCACCTTGCTTACCTTTATGCTTGTCCTCATCCTTTTCTTCAGCTGTACCTGCTTCACTCTGTTTAGTTTGACCTTTTAGCACTTGTTCCCTTTTCCTTAAATTATTCACTACCTCGTTGTCCTCTACCAAAGATTTCTCAACACATACAGGATCACACACTTTATTATCTCTCTGATTGTTAGAATTACTTTCCTTCTGCCCCTCCATTACCTGACCATCGTTGTTCCTCTTGCTACCCTTATGCGTCGCCGGTGCCACAGGTTGCTCTTTGGCATTCCCGCTACTTTCTATGTCGCACGTCACCTTTAAAAAGCTGTCTGCGCTCGGAGTAAAGTACATCTCCCTGACCCCTTTCTTTACACCGACTTTTGAGATACCTTTGCTTCTTTTGCACTTCGCGTTCTGCTTCTCTACGGCTGCCGGAGGCGTAGGATCCGCACTTTCTCCGCCGCTGTCTGCTTTTCCCTGATCTGCCCGCTCTCCTGGGAACGCCACTCTGACCAGACTGACTTGCACGTAACGTGTCAACCCTGAAGGGAGAGAAGAAGAGGAAGCTGGAGAAGTAGAAGTAAGAGGAGGAGGAGGAGGAGGTGGGCGAATGGAGGAAAGAGGAGCCGAGGAAGTGTTAACATCAATCGTGCCAGAGACGACAGAAGGGATGTGTTTTTTCTGCAGCTCCCCGGAGATCTCAGAAGCAATCGGGGAGCTCGAATCCCCTTCCCTAGCAGCGTCGGAGACAGTGATGCGCTTCTCGCTGTCAGCCGCGGGCTTGTGAGAATCCCCAAAGCTGTGCCGCTTCTCCTCTGTGATCCCCGCAGATGACTCGCCGTTTATCTCTCGTCGGGTTTTGTTTAAACGTGGCTTAAGGGGGACACCTTTCCTGACAGCACCGCGTCTACACCGACTGTGGCGTTTAGCACCAGCGCGCAGCTTAGACGTCCGGCATATCAGTTTCACCGCCTTTTTATTCAAGCGAGAGAGTTTACCTCGATCAAAGGCTCCAGAGCATCGAAGTCGGGTGCGAAGCATATTCCTGGTCCGTGAAGAGATGGCCATCTGATGAACGACTCTGAAGGCGTTAGTTTCGTGTCCTTCAGCGCTTGCAGGATTTTTATCAAAAACACCCGAGACTGAGGTTAGCGTGAAAGGTTTCAAGTTCACTTCGCCGGTGTGACTCGGCACGTCGTATCTCGACTCCTCACCTCCGATCGGCTCGGCGGCGCCCGGTGACGGAGACCCTATGGTGTTCGTGTACCGCGTCTCCAATTTTGGTCTGACGCTCTCGATTCTCTGCAGGAAGGCTCGCTCTTTCCTGGCGGGATCCTTACAGCTCAGGAGGAAGTCGACGCTGTGACTGTACAAGCAAACGCTCAGGTCCTTCAGGTTGAAATGAGACGATATGATGTGATTGTGTCGCGTCTTCTCAGCCTGCTTGGCTTGCTCCTCCCTCTTCCACCTCTTGGTCTTTGTCGTCCTGCTGCTAGCTGCAGGGGCGTTTCTCTTCGTCTGCTGGGAATTCTTCACAGAGCAGGCTGAGAGACAGGGAAAGAAAGAGCAAAGGGGTAAAAATAAAGCGGTGAAGAATAATAATAAAAGAACAACAGGTGACTGGAGGTTTGAAAATCATAGTGTGGTCAAACATAACTTCAGAAACTTCGAATCGTAAAATTCACTGGGAAAAAAAAAAAATAAAGTCAGGATGAGTTACCCGGGTTAGATACTGGGAGGAATGGACTCGGAGTACTGTTCCCTTTCTCTCGGTTCAGCCGCAGGTCCGTCTCTCTGAATCTGTACTTCTGGCCTAGTGGATCGTTCGAACCTTCCCACTCCTGCAGCGCGGCCAACCTGTGCCTAAAAAACCCTTTCCCTCTTCTGGTGAAGTAAAAGGATTAAAAAAAAATTTGTCTGAGAAACCTGTTCACAATATCAAAGTGTATTTATAACAAACTAAACATATAAATATATAAACACAAATAGTTCAACATTAAAAGGTACTCTACAAATAAATTAATGACATATGAGAATCAAAACAAGGGTGCGAACACAGACACACACATCGACACCCATTCTCCAGGGCCCAGCCCCCCCACCTCACCTCTCACAGGTGCAACATTCACACATCTCGTTGTCTTCCCCAAAAAAGCTGTCTCCATAGTAACATGTGATCTCTTCCCCAGGTGAGATGGGACGGACAACCTTCACACACGCTCCGTTCTTATCCCCAGGCACAAACTGACACCAGAGCAGAAGGTTAAAAATATACACCAGGAAGGAAAACTTCAAGATATTGTGAATATTATAAAGAAGAAAAAAAAAAAAGAAAAAAGTTTATAACGTAAAAAAAAAAAAAAACCTAGTTATAGACAATAATTTCAAACTCTTGGATGACATGAAATGTTACAAACTAGGATGAGAAAGAAACAAGGCGGGGCAGAATAAAGCAATGTGTTTATTTGTGTGTGTATATTTGATATGTACATAAAAATAAATAAAGAATTAATCAGACAGGTAAAAGAATAAATCTTCTGATATCTTACCTTACAATTTGGCCTGCAGTCTATAAACGAGATGGAGCGTAAAGACAACAATGTTATAAGTTATTGATTGATCAGATGTATACGACTTATAATCACTAATAATCATAACAGCAGCATCAAAAACAACCACAACAATTATAATTCACTCATTATAATCCAAGTCTAAAACTTTAATACGACGGACTTTTCGTGAAGGAATATTCATATTAACGTTTACTAACGGAGTCGTCAGTGACAGAGGTGTAAAGGAGCGACTTTAATCTTCAGGACAGACACAGGGTTTACACTTTTTTCTGCTGCATTATTCTTCTATCTATTTGTTTGTGTGTGTGTGTGCCGCTGCTCACCGTGGTTGATGAAGGCGGCGGGGCCGAGCCAGAGCTGAGCGCACTGCTTGCGTGTCGAGTACATCACGCTGAAATCGTTCACGCCCGTCCTGAGCACGGCGCTGTCGGCGGGACTCAGCTCAGCGATGCAGCCCTGCAGCACCTCCACACGCTCTCCGACCGACCTTTAGCGCACACACACACACACACACACACACACACACACACACGCGCGCATGCGGATCAGCAAACGCCGTGTACAAGTCTTTTTCAGTGTGTTTCTTTATAACTCAAAAGTCTCACCAGTTTCTGGTTGCTGTGATTTTGGCTCCGTTGATCTCTGAAGAATAGCGGTCACATGACTCTATCTGGACGCCGCTGTCCAATAGGAAGGCAGTGAGATAGCGGTACATCTAGACAAAGAAGAAGTAAAAAAACAAGAAGAATCAAGAATCAAGGCAAGGGTGCCAATAATTTTGAATAAGTCCAACTGGGTTTTTTGAGAGGTAATGCAGAAGGTTTTTTTTTTTGTGTGTGTTGCACAAATAATAGTATTGTGTTTTTTGTAACACAGAAGTTAAAAAAATAACTTATATAAACAACTTTTAAAAAGCAAAAAAATAAAAATTTTATTATTTTATTAACAAATTTTACTGAATTTTATATTGACGAAACAAGGACGTTGTTAGTTTTAATAAAAAAGATTTTTGGAGGCATAAGTCGCAAAAATCAAAAAATTTAATAATAATAAATTAATACTATTTAATTCACCCTATAAAATATCATTTATTAAAACTGAATAAATTTGGTAAATTCACAAATATCGAACACTGAAAAAGTAAAAAGAAAAATACAATTTATTCATGTTAATGTTTATATTAAGTAGATTTTCTTGAAAATCTGTATAAATGATAAGGAAATCTTTGGCATTTTATACTTCACATACTTTAAAAATAAGCATTTATAAAAAAATCACTGAAGAGAATAAAAAGACAAGACGTTACTGACATGAATAAATCTAGCAGCAAAATAGCTGCACTGCTGATAAATAAAAACTGCATTGAGTTTGTTAAATATTATTGTAAATAATTTTTTTTTACACTAAGAAGAATAAAAATAAATCCGTATGTATATCGACAAAACCCGGCGCTAAAATCAGCCCTGACGTCGCTTTTAATAAAAACCCTGTAAGACGAGTCACATACAAAATCCTCACGACTTAAACCGTCATCATCAAGCCACAGAGCGGCGAGTGTGTGAGGTCCGGGTGTGTAAACTCACATGCTGCCTCATGAGCTCCTGCCGGTGCGAACCGAGTTCTCGGAAGTACTCGCTGGTCCACTCGCCCTCCAGCAGGGCGTCGAAGGTGGCCTGGAAGTCCCGAGTGCGCTTGAAGCGCAGCAGCGTCTCCCTCAGGTAGCTCCATCGCCGGATCTCTGGCAGAGGACTGACCACACACACACACACACAATTTCAACATCACTGTTTTGTTGCTCCAAAGCAACAAGAATATTCTGGTGTGGCCTAAACCAGAAGACATTTTTCATTTTAGTTAAATAAGAAATAAGGATATAGTTTACACACCCAGAAAATAAGTTAAACAACAAAGTATAAACTAAACACTAAACCCCAAGAGACTCCTGGACAGGTCAGCTGACCAGACAGACAGTCTGTCTTGCTATAACTCATTGTTTAAACAAATTAACTTGAGTTTAAAGGTCACATCCATACTCTGCCTGCATGTACACATATGTATGTTTAAAAACAAGCCAGCTCCACTATATTTATATATATATATAAAATTTAAAAAATTAACATGGCACAAAAAAACGTTGGGTTTTTTTTTTGCAGACCTGTAAAACTTCACCTTACAAACTTGACTTACAAAAATACCAGAGTCGAAGCCCTTAAACAGTGAAGTGCTCTAAAGCCGGTGACCCGCGGCCCGGTTACTCTGAACGCCTTGTTAAACCCAGGTGAAACCACTCGGAGAATAGATAGATGGAGTCAGGTTTACCTCTGGTACACCGTTTATATAATAACATGTTCCAATACTTTTTGCATTACTCGTTCACATCATTCTAATTACATTCACATGTTCTAAATCTTTATGCACTTCAGGATGATTTGAGTTCAGAGTTCTCCCTGCAAAGTGCACAGAGGGTGCCAATACTTGTGGAGATGACTCTAGAGACAAGGCTGGGAATGTGCAGATGACTGATTAAGGACCGAGATACAGGGTGAGTGTAATTGTCTAATGAGAGCAATTACAATCAGAATAATTCAATTAAATCTAATTAAATCACATTATGTAGAATTTCAGTGTGATGAATGAGTGTGAAACAAAAAAAAAGAAAGAAAAATAAATAATATCTAGAAAATTAGACATTTATCTAACTAATATATATATATATATATATATATATAAAAAAAGACGAGTCAAAAATTATCTGCACTCTGGCTGCGGAATTTATTTGAATAAACTTTTAATTAACAATCTTTCGTATACTTCTAATCGTATTTTATTATTTTCGTATAAAACAATGTTTTAGGCGAAGCTGCGAGACACGAGGAATCACCAGGGACGATACAATACGATATCACGATACCTCCGAGCCGATTTGATTTATATCGCGATTCTCTAAGGTTTTTCTAATGATTTTGTAAATGTAAGGATTTTATATTTTTTCAGTTTTTATTCTAAACAATTCTAAACAAACAATTCTTAGCACAGTGTGAGCAGTTTAGAGCACGTTTAACCCTATGATGCACGAGTGATATGACCCTACACTCTTCCATAAATGGGTCATTTTTGACCCACCTATAAAAGTC
>JAQQZS010000008.1:962989-974058 GCA_030068045.1 Platyallabes tihoni | reverse complement strand
TCCACCGCTCTGTGTTCCCGACGCTTTGTGCGCACACACTCACCGGTATTGGGGTATATAAAAAATTAATATAGTTTAAAAAAAAAAAAAAACACCGGTATTCGGTATGAAAAGGTATACCACCCAGCCTTAAGCGTAACGCGATACACCGCTAGCACACGTCAGTAACTGTTGGGATCTTGAGTTTGGTTCGTACACAACATTACCAAATAAATCGTTTTGTTAATTCTGGAGAACGAAGCACAAACCCTAACAACTCTGCTTTATGCCATATAAGGACACAGAAAGCTGGAATTCAACAAGTTTTAGTGCCACGCCCCCTTTTCTGCATCTTTAATACCTTTTGAGAAATACTGGTTTACGGTCGTACAAGTCTTCACTCACTGACAGATCTTTATTAAACGTCTTGAGTCATCAGTGATATGCTTTCTATGAAAAAAATTAATAATTGTACTGTACACTGTGTGCAAACCACAATATACACAACAGTTCACAAACACACACACACACCCCTCATGTATACAAAGGAATCGTGTTCCTCTGTCCACATTAAATAACACTGGCAATAAGCCACGCCCACTAGCACACTATGTGCGTGTCATATTAATACAAGATGACCGAAGATCTCCCCACATACATGTGATTTGCATAACCACGCCCTTTTTGGGTGAGCATTACAATTATGAAGCAAAAAAAAATATATATATATATACATATATGAACGTATACTAACAATCACAATACAAACTGAATCTGCAGGTGAGAATCCTGATAACACTGTAGTGGCTCGACCCTGGTATACACTCGCCGACACTGAATTACTCAAAAAACATGAATAAAATAAATAAATGACTTAATCTGACTGTAGACAATGAGTTGACATCGGAGTGTGTGTGTGTGTGTGTTAATCTGCACACTACACACATGAAAGAAACGCTAAAACCTGCCGCTAAGAGCAAACAATCAGGACTAAAACACCCATTTTGTCTGCATTAGCTGCACACGTACATCATACAAAAAAGGGAGATAAATAAATAAAAAAAACCTGAAAATAAAAAACTTTAAAAGACACAAAACGTAAGATAATAAAAGTACAATCTAAATACTGTGTTATTTTAGTTTCGCAAATTGGGTTTGTTTGACGATTCACGCATCAGTAAAATGGTAAATCTGATCTGGATAACAAGCCCCGCCCACCAGCATATTATTTACACATTATACGTTATGAAATACGATCTGTATCCCTATGGATATCTTATTTGCACAACCACGCCCATTAGTGTTTCTCTTAAATCAAAGAGCGTCATCAATAACCGTAGAAAGGAATGTATTTGGATAAACAAATAAAAAAAAAATCTCAGTAAAAGAGAAGGATTGAGAAGTCACAGGATTTCAGCAAATTAAGATTAAGAAGCGTTTTTAATCGGACGTATTTCTGTATCTCTGAGTCCCCTCGCCCGTCTTTTACACAGTTTGCATCCTGCACTAGCACACATGCCTTATTTCATTATTTAAAAAACAAAAACAAAGGAAACAAGAAAGACGAAGTTCAGCATATACAAAAACACTATTTGGTTCAATACTAACAATCAGATGACCACACACATACACACACACACACACACACACACACAGAGAGCCCTATTCGGACGGGATTATACACAGTTAAACACCGCTCTGAGGTTGCTTCCTGTTTTACAGGAGCGCCTCAGTGATGATATTTCCGTCTTCCTCTACAGAAAACGACAGACTTGCAGCTTCTCTCCGATCTCGCTGCTCGTCTGATCATTTCCGAGCGGCTGCGCTGCATCATGTTGGAGGGAAAGAAAAAGACGCATCGCAGACGTCCTGCTGATAAACTAATTCACTCCGAATAAAGCTCAGGGATAAAACTAGGGTTACATAATTTGATATAAATAAAAAAGAACATGAAAAAAAAACATTACGATTATTTTGGCACATATCACGATTTAAACTGCGATGTGTAACTATTAATTACACCATTTTGTCTTCATCTCGGATTTGGACAAAGGTTCCCTTAAAAGAGGATGTTTACAAATACTTATTTAAAAAAAAAAAAAAAGAAGAGCTTATATAACTGATAAACTCCATGTATGTACCTTGACCGCAAAAGGCAACTAAATTTCACGAGTCCATATTTACATTTTTGCACTTTTTTTTTACGTTTGCGCAACATGTGGATGAAACCATCTGCATGTGTGAAAATCCCGGGTGTGTGATCCGGCTGTCTCTCTCACACCAGATGCGATTGATTTGTGCCGTGCCCAGGAACCATCGCTTCAAATCATTTTTTTTGTTCTCCGTTCTCGGGTACACGTGCGTATTTACACTCTCATACAGCAGGTGGCAGTGTGCAACTACTTGGTTTGTGAGCCGCCATTAACCACAAGAATACCAGAGAATAATGAGGTTAACCTTTGCACTACGCCTAATATTACTGATATTTTGGCAGAAGTGTTTAAAGTAACGCTCTCGTGTGCCTTCCTACTAATGCTTCCGTCCTCAGGTACGATCAGCTTCTATATCTGATTCCGATCTGAGGCTGAGGATGCCGTACCGTTCATAAAAAAAAAAAATTTAAACCTTGAGAACGGATCCTGAGCACAGAACGACTGTGTTGACTGATCAAAGTGAACCAGAGTTTGGGGTCGAGTGTTCTGGGTTCTGATGTGGAATTTTTTTTTTTTTTAATGTACATGAGGAGAGAATAAAATTCAACAGATCTCCCAGTCTTATTCAACATGATTCACCAAAACTATATTTTTGTGTACAAAGTGTAAAAGTGTACAATGGGAACGTTATTCATACTCTTTACGACAAATCGATATCCTTGGACTTGGTCACTGTTTAATATTTACATATGTTGAAAAATCTGTATCTCGTATGTTTACGGAAGTGACTTAACCGCAAATAATTTCCGACTCAATATAATTCACATTTAATTCCTGTTTTTAATCATAATTTATTAACAATCAGCTATTATTGTTATATAAAAATATATAATAAAGCAAATTGGGCATCTTTCCAAGCACATTATTTACATTTTTGCACTTTTTTTTTTTTTTACATTTGCGCAGCATGTAGATGTAGAAAAATATCTCAATGACAGTGCAAGTGTAATGTCTTTTAAAAAAAAAAAAAGTGTTGAGGATTTCACTTCAAACTAATTTTATTTTTAAAATTAAGTTTGTTTTTCATTTGTCCAGGAGATCTCTTGTTGGCAGATTGAACGTCTTTTTAAGGCATGTTAAATAAGTTTGGCCTTCGGAAACTCTAAACAAGCAAGAAATAAATGCAAAAAATGTGAGAAAGAAATGAATAATACTAAAATGATTTAAGATAAAATAAACTTTTTGTCTTTGCAGTGTGTAAGCTGGCCTGAGCACTAGTGTGCGTTTTACATCAGCACATTCACCACAACGCTGTCCATCAGCTCCTCTTACCATTTATAATAAATAACCATTACGTTTCATGAATAATTCCACGCGATAAAATTAAATCGTATGTAAAATAAATCATTTCATTTTAGTCAAGAGGGAAAATACCTCATCCTCATCCCCGAGCTGAATTCACTGCACACACACAGGACACACTAACACCATTAATTTAAAAGCAGAAAATGCCAATTGAAGGTGTTTTATCGCTACAGAAAACACGTCAAATTACTAAAAGTGACTCTAAAAATATAAAATGTGTACATTTAAATTAAAATCAGGCAGGAAACTGCTGGAATCCGCTCACCTTCCAGGAGCCGCTGTATTATGGAGTCGATGTTTAATTTGTCCGGTTCCGCCATTTTACTTTTAGATTCTCTCGGTTTATTCAAGATCGACAGGTATTTCAGTCACAAATAATCGCCGGAATGGAAAAAAAAATCAATAACAATAAGGCCCCACGGGAAAAAAACCGGGCAAATATATATTAAAAAAAAAAATCAAGAAAAAGACGAAGAAAAGAAAGACACCGTTATTGAAATCTCGCCATTTTTGGTTAGCTGCTAGCTTAGCTTTCCTTGGCTAGCTGCTTTACACTTAGCTTAGCTACACCGCGTTAGCTTATTAAATACCCGTATTAGAAATCCTAAACCAAAAAAAGGTTTCTACAATACAAAAATACTAGCTCTATCTCGTGTTGTTCACTTCGTTTCTCCTGAGCGGATCTTTTTTATCTCTCTAACAGCCCCTCTGTCTCTCCCCTCAGTCCTCCGCCAGCACTCAAAAAAAAGAGGACCGTGCGGCTAAAAGAAGGCGGGAACACTGCGCGTGCGTTTAACTCTACCCGAAAGCGGATTGGTCCGTGGTTCAGGTTTGAACCTGGAATCTGTAAGCTGATTGGTCGCTTCCTGTGTCAATATCCCTTGGTTCAACGCAACGCCCCGGTTGTAAATGCGTGACGTCAATGTCTTGACAGAAATAGTGCAAAATGAATCTTCTGAACGATTCTGATTCATTTGATTGTTTACCTCAATGACTTACAAAGAGTCGACTCTTTGACTCACTGAGTCGTTAAGTTTCCAATGGTTATTTCTCTCGAAATGTTTATCAAAAAACATTAACAAAAACAAAAAAATCTATTTTTTAAATAAGTCCATAAGCCGAAGAAAGCCTAATCTGAATTACTTTACATTTTACACCATGTTTTAAGTATTTTTTTTACTTGAATAATTTTTAGGGCCCAAGCACTATAGTGTGCGCAGGACCCTCAATTTCCTATGGATTTTTTACCCCCACCCTTTCTTAACATGCTCAACAACTGGCAGACAGGTTGTAATCTGCTGCCATTCTGATGCCTGAGAGTCACGTGGCCCGGGGCCCTCAGGGGCCCTCAGGGGCCCTCAGGGGCCTCACACGAGATTTTGCTGCGTAGCTCATACACACTTGCACGTATGCACACGAAACCCGGTAGACATTTAGAGCTCATTGAGAACTCACTTTCGCACTTCATATCCTGGGCTCAACCCAGCAGGAAGTCAGTTATTTTGGGTCGTTTGCCAAAATGCACCTGATGGCTTTTGATATCCTCCTGCTAGGGAATTTATACGATCGTCACCAAACCGGGCCGATGTGTCATAAAGACATTGAGGGTTTTTGATATTTCAAATGTATCAGCCGTGAAAATGCATTAAACTTATGCTGAAAAGTGGTTGATAACTTTCTGTGTGACGTTATATTGAGTGACGCATTCAGTGACATCACATTGAGGAACATCATAGTGTGAGGCTTTTTTTCCAGCATCTGTGGCCTATTGTACACACATACACATCACAAATGTTAACACTCACACCCACACATTCACGCACAAACACACTCACATCACAAATGTTAACACTCGCAGACACACATCTCGCACACACGCACACACACACACACACACACACACACACAGTAGACATGACAAATATTTGGGACCAAAGCTGACACCAGCCCCATTACATCATATTGTGTGAAGTGTGGAGGTCTTAACACGCTCAAAAGACAAACAGGTTGTGCTGTGCGCCCGGGTGGTGCTTGGGCCCGCTCATTGTTGCTTGCAACTATATTTGTAATTATTTTTGCATGAATAAATATGAAATTATATAGTGCAACCAAAGCTTTCTATCTATCTTTAATCTTGGCAACAATTAAATCATATAAAACTCTTCAAAAATATGCATTCAAAGTGTATATTAATTAAATCTCTCAAAATCTTCAACATCTCGTCTATTAGTTGTAGGATGAACCACTGCTTTTTAAACAGACTATTGAAGATGTACGTCTGTGTAAGCGGTACCACTTGAACTTGCCGTTAAGGTTGAGACATTGGACGAAAGCTACGATTTGTGTTTTTATGTTTAATCGAAAGTCAAATCTTGCAACTAACCTGAACTCTATCTAATGCAGTCAAGTGCAAACGAGGCCAGTAAGCACAGAGGATGTTCTCTGCATTTATTGAGGAAACAGCTCGTCTGGGGTTTTTGTGGTTAGTTTCCTGGATGGTCAAAGTCCAGCACCACTGATCGTTTCTCTATCACACACAAGATAGTCGTGAATTTATCTCACCGGTTCACATCGGCACCTCATTCACACACGGCCTTAAGGTCACGCGATCATGTAAATACGAACACGAGTGCCTTCACTCAGCGTTTTATAAACACCACAGCTGGGGATTTACTTCCTGTTTTTGCACCAGAGTGCGACCATGTTGTAATATCGCACTACATCGTGCACAGTATTGCAGAAATACTTTACAGAATGTGGGAGGAATTTTGTAAAAATACATCCTCGATAACTTATACTATAAAGTTGCTTTGTTTCAAACGTCATCGGTACTTAAAAATTTCCACGGCAGCATCCATGAGAACAAACTTTGTTAAACAAGGACATAATCACAATAATCCTCATAAAATAGAAATATACAACACTTATCGACATATACATCTTACAAATACATCTGGAAAAATTAAAATATTCTTGGAAAGGTAATTCACTTTCGTAATTGAGTTTAAAAAGTCAAATTCTCATATATGCTAGATTAATTACATGTAAGGTAAAATCTTTCAATATTTGTATACAGTATAAATCTCTCAGGCTGGTTCAGTACACACATGAGGAAGACGTCTGACCACCGACTCCCTCCACAAGGAGCGAAATCCACAGAAGGTTCTGGATTAAAGCATATTCATTAACTTCATGTTTATAGGAAGGAAAAAAATAAGATAAGATAAGTTAAGATATACATTTATTCATCCCACAGTAAGGACATTACTAAAAATAAATAAATAAATAAATAAATAAATAAAAGTGTAACAGAGATGATTACAGCCTTGAGAGATTCACACTGAATGGAGTGAGGCTGGAGTCGGTGCATCAAGAGCCACCACACACACACACACACACACACACACACACACACACACAGACACACACACACACACAGACGGACGTCTCCAGGAAATGAGCTACAACTGCAGCACTTTTATTACCAACCCAGTCCTGATCCAGAGACACCAGACACGTTTTACCTGGACTGAGGAGAGACAGAACTGGACCGTTGCTCACTGGTCCTCAAGTCCTCTTTACAGATGAAAGTGCATTTTCAAGAACTTTCCAAATTTCCAAATCAGGCTCCAGAGTCTGGAGGAAGAGAGGAGAGGCTCAGAGTCCAGGGTGTTAGAGGGCCAGTGTGAAGTTCCCCCAGTCGGTGATGATTTGGCGAGTCGTGTCGTCTGCTGCTGTTGGTCCACTGTGTTTAATCAAGTCCAAACTGTCCACCAGATTTTAGAGCACTTCAGGCAGATCCATGAGGCTTTATGAGGATGTTGATGTTTTCCAGCAGGACTTTCATCACCTGCCCACAGTGACGACACTGACGCTAACCTGTGTACTGACCGTGATGTTACTGTGATGTTACGTTACCCGATCGGCCCGACGACTCACCTGACCTGAACACTACAGAGAATCTCTGAGAAGTTGTCAAGAGGAAGATGAGAAACAGACGAGCTGAAGGCTGATATCAAAGCCACCTGGCCTACAGTAACGTCTCGGCGGTGACACAGACGCATCACATCCACGTCACTGATGCAGTCATTCGTGCTAAAAAACAGCATTGAGTGGCTACATTAATTGACTTTCAGATGTTGGACATTTCTGTAATGTAAATCCTTTTTTTGCTTGATCTTAGGAAATATTCTAATATTCTGAGATACTGGACCTTTTATTTGTATGAAGCAGAAAGTGCTTGAAATATTTTACTTCACATGTCATATATATATATATATATGAGAGTTTCACTTAGAATGATTAGATTACAAGAGAAATAAACTTTGTTTTCATGTTGCGCAGGACTATACTGTTAAAGGAGGAGTCAGAGTGACAGACTTTGTAAATGTTGTAAATGTCGCCATCTTGTGGTTCAATCCGTCCATAACAATGAACTTTACTCTGGTTGTATTTTTACAGAGATTTAAAACTAACACTATATAAAGGATACGACCATATGGGCTTCATAATCATTACATTAAGCTTTAATAAGTAATGTTATATGATTTAAGAAATGTTTATGTTAATGTGACATTATGGGTTGTATTCATTATGTCACATGGGAGTGGAGAGGAAAAACACTCACGTTCAAGTCGTCGAGTCGAGTCGAGTCGAGTCGGCTTTTATTGTCATTTGAACCATATACAGTTCAGTACAAAAAAAGTGACACGAAACAGCGTTCCTGCAGGACTGAGGTGCTACATACAACAAAAATTAACAAAAACAAACGACATAAATTAACAAACACTAACTAACTTACTGAGACACATAATTAACTGACTCTGCTGAGACAAAACAGATTAACACTATAAAGTTACAAAAGATTCAATACTATAAAAAAAAAAAAAGACAACATAAAGTGCTCGTGCAAATGTGCACACACGATTGGCGACACAAGAAACAACATGACACTCCAGCAGTGTGGTGACGATGTGATGTAGTGGAGGAAGTGAGATAAGATCACCATAAAATTATAAAATAAAAATATAAAATAAAACTTCTTTTTAATATAAAGTCGCGTAAATCTCTGTGCCAGAGAGACTGCTCCAAGAACAAAATATATACACACAATCAAATGAAGTGTCACGTCTGGGTCTTCTGTGAGTGTGTGGCATAAATGCAGGAGGCAAGGTGTAACTTGAAAGATGCTCTTTTATTCAAAGTCAAACATAAAACAAAAGCTCTTTTACTAGAGCACTTACTAATCTTTAATTTCACTTCTGTAACGTAGACACAACCCAAAAGAACATTAACAATAACAAATTGTTAGGGGTTAACCCTTACATGAAGTAGTTAATAAAGTAAAATAATAAAAAAAAGAAAAATCCTCAAAGATATTAGATGCAGCAGAACAGAAGAACACAGATGTGGAAATGTACAGAGGAACAGTGACGAGTCGTATTTCATGTGATATTACTGTATTTTCCATCAGGACACTTTTATAAACATTACATTAATCAGGGGGCAGCAGAACTTGAGGCCTCACGCCTCGTGTTTAGACACGTCTCCTGATTCACTGCTCTTTGTTCATTTGTGTTATTTTCTCCTCTGTAGATACAGAAGGCATCAAAAATACGAAATAATCATCTCTGACCAGCGCAGATGTTGTGATGTGACTGTATTCGAGATAAGCCTGTACGCGTTTCCAGTGTCGTATCCTGGTTTTAATAGCTCCTCTTCACAACACTGTTTTTTTTTTTTAGGTTTGACTTTGTCTCTTTCTAGAACACGTTAACAGCACACGGAACACGCCTTCATTTACCTTCATTACAGGCAGCTGAGAGCAAACAGAAACTAGTCTAGTCTTAGTGTTTCACAGCAGTGGGGGTGAATACTTTTGCAAGGAATTTATTATAAGCATTAATTTTCCTTAACATGTTAATATTTCTTAACGAATAAGTTCATTATATAGAATAATAAATAGAAAAATAACAAGCTAAGTAATATATATTATAGAACCATATAAAAAGATTTAGATTTAGATTTTTCTTTGTTATTTCAACTATTTAAGTTTTTGTACATTTTAGTCTTATTTTCTGTTTTCCTTCTGCATTTATCTTCATTGTAATTTTTTATTAACTTTATTTATGTATTTGTGTGTAAGATTTAATATGTATATCCAATACAATAAAATTGTGTGTTTAAACATTTAAACAGTTTAAACCTTGTTTATATTTATATATATATATATTTTTTTTACTGAATAAGAAGCTAGTGTTATTATGTATATAATCAGTGTTTAGATGTTTTACAGCACAGTGTCATCCATGAAACAGCGCCCCCTGGGCAGATAGGGGTTTAGGGCCTCGTTCAACATCCTATAGAGTGGATGCAGTCATGTGACCAGATGTTGACTTTTCGCTACACTGATGGTCCAGTTTTGTCTTGTCTTTAATCTCAGTTTTGTCCTGAGATTAATAGAGAATTTAACTTTAAATAATTCACCGATATTGTACATGAAGAACAATCAGTTAACACAGATTAACTCCTTTCCACTCAGAGATAAAGTGATCATTTTAGAAAATAAACATCTTTCATACATTCCCAACATTTGTTCGCATTTACTTACAAAATAAAAACAGGTCCGACATCTTCCTCCTGAATCGAATGTTCTGAGGAATAAACGATAAGAGATTAAATGGATTAAAATCGCACATCAGATAGAGCCGCGTCACCCGCACCGCCTCACTCCAGATAAACCCGACCGGCCCGTAGAGTCTCCACCTGCAGCTGTGCTCCGGGTCGGACTCGGCACGGATCCCGTACAGCTGAATAATGTCCCCCTGCATCAGGACGCGTCACATCTTCTCCAGAGTTTATGGTTTTATAAAGACCACGCTCGCGATAAGATTTAAAAAAGAAGAAGTTTAAAGCTGTGGATGAAAGACAAACAATGATATCGACTGGTAACACTCTATAAGAACAATAATCTCATATTTATTCCTGTGAACAGTCATAACACTTAGCACAGCGCTACAGCTGCTACAAAACCCCAACACTCGAATCAAACCAGCACCGTTATAACACTGCACTCAGTGTTGACCAAACTTAACCAAATTCTCCTTTAACTGCGGACTCAGGACGGCGTCTGCACTGTAAAAAATGATTTTGGTGGGTGGTAAATACTACCCTTGCAAATAATCTACCATTTACCTATTATTTTAGTCAGCAAGTTTAATTATATAATAATGGGTAAAATTCACCCACACTACCTAATTATTTATAGTAATGACTGCAACCTAAAAAAACATTGTAATATATACCCCAAAACATTGGCTCTGTTGTAAGCATGAACTATTTGAGGCACATGTTAATTGGGCCGGCTGAAGTGGACTTCATTTGTCAAGCTTCTGGGCTGAAGGTGAGATATCTTTGCTTTCATAATATGATAAATAGACTGCATGTTACAAAGGGTAACTTATTTATTTTTATCTCTCATAAGATTTGTGGTCATTGTTCTATGTTCGACAAGGAGTTCACGTTTGTAGCTTTCTTTAGGCAAACATTTGTCATAACAAGCTAGCTTAGCTA
>JAQQZS010000008.1:937701-947727 GCA_030068045.1 Platyallabes tihoni | reverse complement strand
AGTGGTGAGACCAGCGATGCTCTACGGCTTAGAGACAGTGGCACTGAAGAAAAGACAGGAGGCAGAGGTTATAGGGTTAGATGGAGGCAGATGATTCGCTGTGGCGACCCCTGAAAGGGAATAGCCGAAAGACAAAGAAGAAGGTCTTAACCCAATTTTAGTTTCAGCAATCTTCTTAGAATCTTATTGTTTTCTCTGCTTGATGTAGGACAATAATTTGACCCTCTGAAACAAAGGAACATCTTTGACTCGACTACAGGATGTGTCTTCTGACATGGTTGTTTAAGAAATGAGAAGCTTCTCACTGCATCAGTTTAGGTTCAATAACATGTTGCGGCTGAACCGTATTAATCACTGCAGTAATTATCCAATGGAAGCCTCTTAACTATTAGCTTAGTTACAACCAGGTGTGTTTTTTTTTGGCCGAGCAGAGTATATACATACAAATACTGTACATTCAGAAAACCTTTAAGTTTATATATGGACATGCAGTATAGTGTTTATTACTTCATAAAAGATAATATATTTTTTTTGTGCTAATGACTGAAGATCCAACAAATTTCAACTGTAGCTTTTGCAGTGACATTTCACAAGCCTTTTGCAATCTCAAACAATGTTTTTAACAGAAAAAAAAAGCAGAAGCAGCTCAGGAAAAGAGAGAGAGAGAGAGAGAAACAGATAATTCGTTCACCTCCTACTCATCAACATCACTTTCTCCCTTTTCTCCTTCTGTCTTCATCATCAGGAACTTTAACCAGAACTGGATCTGAACCTTCATCCTCAGCACCAGCTGCAGGTACAGTGTTCGGATTCAACACAGTGGTAATGTACATTCATCAGACTGTATTATTACAGAGAAGTCCTTCAGTATGAGTTCTGCATGAACCAGGGACGCTGAATTTTACAGAAAGGTCGTATTAGTTACCTGGTGGGATGTTTTCGATTTACTGCAAGTGTAATATTGAAATAGTGAATTTACAAATCGCATTTCTGAAAATGATTGACATTTTTTTAATGCTAGAACAATACTCTGATTTTTGTGTTTGTGTTTGGGGGTGGGGGGGAGGGGTGAGGGGGTTGGAGCTACTTACTGTATCACAGTGTGGGAACAAGATACTATGTTGTGGCCACAACTTACTAAGGTAACAACTATGTGTGGTCCCGAGATGTTGCTGTGACAGTAACGCCAAGGCCAGTGGACTTTGTGGGCAGTCGGCTTGCCATCTGGCGTGACATCAATAAAATTGAATTGAACTGAATTTATAGAGCACCAGCTCTCTGCGCTTCCATCTCCTCGCAAGGCTCGCGCTCCGCGCTTGCACATTCCTACCAGGTTCACACTGCACAAAAGCTCCTGCGCCGGCTCCCTCCGCTTCCACATTCCAGTGCAGCGCTCTGTGCACACACTGCTTCCTGACACAAAGTAGCAAGCAACCCAGCGCCAAGAGCGCCAAGAGCGTTAAACTGAAAGAAGCTTCTTCCAATCCCTCCCCTACCCTTGGACCTCAAAAATCCCTTACAGTATAATCTGGCTACAGTAAAAGCATTGTCCCTCTGACGCTGATGCTTCCTTGGCAAAATATGTGCACAGCCTATCGGCATGGGTTCAGGAGGAGACTAAGGAGTGGCAAATGTCAGAGTCGGGTTGTAAGGTTTATTAAAGGGCCGGCGCTCCTCCTGTCAGTTGATGAGGACCTGCAGGTCGGACAGAAGCTCTCGGGCTGCGAGCTCGTCCGTGATTGAGCCTGAGATTCCATTGAGGAAGCAATCGAAAGGGCTTTTTCATCCCAGCCACATGAGGGAGACAGAGTTCGAAAATCTATAGCATAATCAGAGACGGAGCGGGGTCCCTAAAGACGTAGCTAAAGTATTTGTCCTGCCGCCTGGTGTCCTGTGAATGAACAGTCGAAAACCCTCCTCATCTCATCAGTGAATGCTTTATATGTGAAGCAACAATGGACCTGGGCATCCCACAATGCTGTTCCCCACTCCCGTGCATTTCCTGCGAGGAGAGTAATAATATAAGCGACCTTGGATCGTTCAGTGGGAAATGACGCAGCCTGCAGTTTGAGGAAGCAGTGTGTGCACAGGGAGCTGCACTGGAATGCGGAAGTGTGGAGAGCGACCCTTTCAAGGAGATGGAAACGCAGAGAGCCGACGTGGATCTGATCTGAACCTTCATCCTCAGCACCAGCTGCAGGTACAGTGTTCGGATTCAACACAGTGGTAATGTACATTCATCAGACTGTATTATTACACAGAAGTCCTTCAGTATGAGTACTGCATGAACCAGGGACGCTGAATTCTACAGAAGAGAAGTCACACAGGCTAATATGAACTGTAAGTGACAGGGCTACTGGTGGCTCAGTGGTTGGTGTCTCACCGACCATGCAAAAGGCGCGGGCTCGATTCCCAGCTAGTGTCTAAACCCCAGCCGCTGGAAGCAATGCCGGTCCCAAGCCCAGATAAAATGGGAGGGTTGCGTCAGGAAGGGCCAAGTGTGTATGTGCGGACTGGATAGTCCGCTCCCTTGCTGGGGGCAGCCGAAAGACCACCAACAACAACATTTACTGTACGTGACAATAATAAGTTTTAATTTTAATATATTAAACCTCCGGAAATGGAAATATGCAAAACAGGATTTATTACTCTCACAAGAACTAGAACTTTCAGTATTATAAAAGCTACATGAAAATCTCCAGCTTAAAAAGAAACATTATGTTTGGATATAAAAAGGTCGTCAAAAGCATTCTCCGTCTGTCCGTCTCTCTGTCCGTCTCTCTGTCCGTCTCTCTCTCTTGCACTCTCTCTATCCCCTCAATCTCTAAACACGTTTCTCCAAAACCAACAGAGTCAGGCAGGCCTAGCATCACTTTACTGCTTACTCTTTCTCAGTGAGCGGTTATACACAGCACATTACACTCTCCGATTCATCCTTCTTCACTCTCTGTCCTACAGAATGGGATCGAAACAGCTCCATGTCGTGTGTATGGGTTTAGGACTTTTGGGTTTCATTGCTGCCGTCATCACCTGCGTCGCCCCCAGCTGGAGGGTCTCCTACCATTATATACAACCCATCCTTACGGAGGCACACACACACACACACACACACACACAGCAGAAATAGAACAACACACCATACAGTGTGTGTAAAAAAAAACACTGATGTAGTGTGTGTGTGTGTGTGTGTAGTTGCATGTAGGTCTGTGGATGGAGTGTTTGTACCAGAGCACTGGTGAGAACGTGTGTAAAGTCTACAATTCACTGCCAGCCGTGAGCGATGAAACCCACGCGGCGCGCGCCCTGACTATCCTGTGCTGCGCGGCAGCGCTGACGTCTCTGCTGGCGCTCTACACCGCGTACATCAAAAACAACAACCCCAAGCGATGTGTGGCCATGGGCATGTTCTTAGCTGGCATCATGCTCGTCATCCCCGTCAGCCTGGCGGCCAGCGAGATGTCGGGCAACAAATGGCCCGGACTGTGCATTTTTATGGGCTTTACCGGAGGAGTGCTCCTCCTGCTGGCCGGAGTGCTGCTGTGCTGCTGCAGTCGCTGCTGTTCTGAGTCTCCACCGAATGCTACAACAACAACCACAGCGGTCACCATGTCTCAGCTCCAGCTTTCTTAAAAAAGAAAAAAAATTACTTTGTCCATGTGTTAGTATGAAAATTTTATAATAAAAAGGGGCGGAGCGTCCCAGAACATGGATTCAACTAATTGTAGCAAATATAAAGTAAGTTTATTATTACATTTACAGCATTTGGCAGATGGCTTTATCCAGAGCGACTTACATTTTTATCTCATTATACACCTGAGCAGTTGAGGGTTAAGGGCCTTGCTCAGGGGCCCAACAGGGGCAACTCGTGGTGGTGGGGCTCGAACACCGGACCTTAAGCACTGAGATACCCCTGCCCCAAAATCATGAAAATCATAATTAATTACCATTAAAACTAAATGGTTACATCAGAAAGTGTTCATTTTGTTAAAAATGTTTTCAAGATATTAAATTTCATATTCTGTACGTATACATACAAGAAGATGTTTTTCCTCTTATTTGACAGCTTTTAGCTTCATGCCGTTAACTGTTAGGAACAAGTCAGATTATTGTCGAAAAAGCTCTGTAGAGCTGCGTGAGACAGTGTGTGTGATTACGGGGTGTATAATGTTGCTTTTTAACGCTAAAACATATTAAAATTAACTTCCCTGATTGTTTAAATGTGACTCATTTGTTCATCTGGAGTCTGGTGATGAAGGTGATGATGATGATGATGATGATGTTAGTATAAGGAAAAAAGAATTCGGGAACAGTGACTTTGAAGATCAAAAGAGAACCATAGGTTTTTGGGGTTAAACGCTACGATTAACGATTTTAACTTTGTGACTAACGCTACAATTTTAGCAACAGTGGAAAAGTGGAAACTAAAAACAATCTGATGGATCAACTTTCTTCTCCACATCCTTCCCTTCTCTCTCCGCAGTTCCTCCTCCAGGTCTGGTGTAGAACCAAAATCTCCTTAAACACTAAATATCCATAAACTCACACAGGATACGGATGTTTAACTGACCTACGTGGACCGTCATCCATCTATCCATCCATCCATCCATCTATATATCTATCGATAGAATTCTTTTTCCATCTATCTACATAGTGTAAGCAAGGCTTTAACATTACTAATACTTTTGACAAAAGAAGGATGGACTAAGATGGCTGAATTCTCATATGGTTAAATCAGGGAGATGTTGCAATGAACTTTACGAGGAAACATGGCAATCACATTACACACTCACACACATACACACACAATTCAATACAGTGTAATAAATTCCCAAAGGCCTCGCCGGAGTCGCTGAGGCAGAACAAAGGACGCGACCCGAACTGATGGCCCCGGAGGAAACGAGCCGGCGGTCAGTCGCTGGAGAACAAGCTCGATGACCTCAGGGTGAAGATAAGCATTTCACTGCATATTGTCCTGTGTATGACTGTGTATGTGACAAATAACATTTGAATTTCAATTTGAAATTGAAGAGATACAGGCCTTCTACAGTAAGTCCCCTACATATGAACATTCAAGTTACGAACTTTTGAAGATACAAAAATGCATTCAAATATCTTAAATCACAGAAGTTAGATCACACGTCCGGCGTACATTGTCATGTGTGTGTAGCGTGCATCCCAGGATGTCTGGAAGCGAGCGTAATGATGGAGAAAAAAGTGAATTGAGATAATGGAGCGAGGTGAAAAGATGGCAGACATCGCTCGTTCTTTTAGCACGAATCGTTCAACCATCGGCACGATTCTAAAGAACAAGGACAAGACCATGGAACATGTTACTTTTATACTGTGTATAGCCGACTGTATTAGTTTCCTAGTACCTTGTTGGACTTAAGAACAAATCGGATGTACGTAACGAGCACTCGGCACGGAACTCATTTTGTACATTTTGGATTACTGTAGGTGAGAAGTGGATGTCCACAAACATCTACTGACCAAGGCACACCTCACATGATGCTGGCTCTCCTGTGTATAAAGACCTTTTGGAATGAATTAACACTTTAGCACCCTGAGGATCTTAGGACACCCCAGAGTTGGGTAGAGAATCCAGAATGTGTTTAATATCTGAGGATTATCAGAGTTGACTCAAGACTGATCACTAGGTAAGAACTCTCCTTAAACAAAGTCAGGTATAGGTGGAGCTAATTGTCTTTGATTATAAGTAAGATGGTGCTCTTTATCTCCCTCTGGTGGCAGAAGCCAGCCTAGCAACACCTCGTCTAGTGATCGAGTGATTTGATTTTCATCAAAATTCCTTAAAATAGATTTATTTCCCTGATCCTCAGCAACATTAACACTGTTAGAATACCAACAGTATCACAGGTTTCTTCACATGCGACCAGAAAATTGAAATATATTATTTTGTCACATAATTACTGTTTTTACATTTCACGAACAGATATAGATTACTATTCTTTATTATGGAATATATTTACTTCTACTACTACTACTACTACTAATAGTAATGTATTTTAAAATAACACATGTTTTATAACATTGTATTTTTTCTTTTTTATTGTTGTAGTGTTTACAGTTTACAGTGTAACTTAACTATGACATTCTTTGTTAATATTTTAAAATAAGAAATCATGTGAGAAAATATGATGCCTTTAATATATTTTAATCTGTGTTATTCTAGTAATTTTTTATTTCACCTCTCAGGTTAATATTCATTTATTTTGCAAATGTACGTAAAATTAGATTGAGTTTTGCATCTTCTTGAAGAAAAAAGTGTAAAATGTGGTTCATGTAAAAATATACAATCCTCATGTACATTTGTCCAGTTTTGCCTTAAAATTAAACTTGAAATGTACGAAAGAATTTTTACATTAAATAAAATAAAAAAAGCTCATTCCCACCAGTTTTTCTTTTTCTCTTTTATTTTATATATATGATTCATCAACTTTCTGTGTTTCTGAATTCCAGCCTCCAGGCCTGAACAAGCTGCTGCAGGTTTGACATGAACTGACACGTGGATGGACCGGTGTACAGTATGTGTGTGTGTGTGTGTGTGTGTGTGTGTGTGTGTGTAGGGTTGGAGGGGTGTCTTTCTATCTGTCTCATCCTGTACACTGAGCACCTGGAGGAAAAACACCGCGCATGGTGAGATCCTGCAAGAACATCCTGAAATTATTACTACAATAAACAAAAACAGGATTTGTTGTGACAGCCGGTTATAAAATCATCAGGAGACACGGGTAGACATTTTGCAGCTTTAGGTGATTTTCAGCATGTTGGAGAAACTATTTTGTTGTTGCTGCTGAAAAATTAATATTCGGAAATATTTATCTAGTGACTCACTAGTGCAAGAGTCATAAAACAAACATCTATACAAACATCTGTAATATAGAACAATATGACTATTTTTATTTGCTTTAAAAAAAATGTTTATAATGAATTAATGCTGCTATTGCTGTAAGAAATTAAAAATAGACACTTAAACAGAATAATGTTAAAATGTGAATAATTTTACTGTGTTCCTACTTATCCAGGGTAGAATATTATGTATTTAAAGTAAACACACTTTTTTTCTGTTTGAATGATTATTAATAAGTATTTTTTAAATTAAAAACTTGTACACTTGTAATTGCTTAAAATTTGCTTCTTTTATGTAGCATGTAACATTTTTTTGCTAACGTTCCTTAGCATTTACTGTATAAAAATCATTAAACTTTAAAAAACAAGTATTAAAGTTTTTTTGTTTGTCAGAATAATATCACACTGAGAGCTGAGCGAATTATCAAGTCACGTATGATATTTAATACACTTGTGCTCAGATTTTTTTTGATTATCAGTTAAAAAATTTCATTTTTTACTCATTAATGTGTTTAAATGTTGATACTTGTCTTCTTTCTCTCCAGTAGATTCTCTCGTCCAAAACTCTGCTTTACACTGAGATTCTGTCTCACTGGCTCTACTGTTGCTGATGTCCACACGTCTACTTGTTTTAAATCTTTATCCCTGACGGCACCTGTGAAGTGTGAGGTTAAATAAATGTCCCAACAAGTCTAACTAATCAAGTCTTGATAAAGTTTAACACCTGAATTGTTTGTCACATCATAAACATTTCTCCTTTACATGCAGCTGCTCAAGAGACCGAGGATTTTTAGAACTTTATCATATGTTATGGATTTTTTATTAATAACTTTACAGATTAGACAAATTTGCAATTCATAAGTTACTCTGTCTTCCTGAACATTAATACTCATTAATTAACTGTAATTACTGCGATGGATTGGCCCCCTGTCCAGGGTGTACCCCGCCTCGTGCCCTAAGCCTCCTGTGAGGCTCCAGGTCCCCGTGACCCTGAATACAGGATAAAGCGGTGTAGAAGGTGAGTGAGTGAGTGAGTGAGTGAGTAATTATAATTATAATAATTCATTTCCTTTTGAAAAACATTTTTCTGCCACATCTCACACACGTACAGAGGAACAGCTTCAGCTTCTCTTTATTCTTCTCTGGATGTGATGGACAGATGGATGGTGCACCACTGAGACATTAAGGAGCTTGGACGCTTCCACACACAAGAACTTCATTACACAATAGGAATTTGATTCCAGGATCGTATCACCAGCCTTGAAGTCCCGGACCGCACCGGCATAAAATCCAACCTCATCAAGGTCTGACGCGGGTGGGTGGGGCATGTCACTGCAGAGCTGAGCTTCACTGGTGTGAAACCAAACCAAAGGAGCTGGAGGAGTACGCCAGAGGTTGATCATGCTGGCGAGACATGGGCCATCAAGCTGCTGATCCATCAACTTTGTGGAGACCTAAAGACTTGTCTTGTCACTACTTCACCAGGAGTGATCACAACGACCGGCTCCAGTTCCTCCACTGCTCCAGATTGGTGTTGCGGAGCGACCTCGGAGTTAGTCGATGAAATACAGAAAGGATAAAAATCTTCTTCGCACCCAAAGGACAAACCATATAACCATAGATATGTACATAGTGCTGGTAACCGACCTAACATACAGTAATAGTTACTGTAGCGTTAAAATTAGAAGTTAAGCTAGCTGAAAGTTTGTTATAAGATTTCATGAAATGTTTGATAAAATTGAATGACAAAATTTGATAAAGTTGTCTAACTTCCTGATTTGATTAGATCCATCTCCCAGTTAGGTTTCAAATAAATCAGACCAACAGACTGGGGAAGTGCCAATACGTTGTGCACAGCAGCAGTACAGCAGCAGTACATCCGTCCATCATGGCAACCCATTTACATGGACGAGTGATTTCAGTTACTTTCAGACACAAGGAACAATTGTATTTAAAATACAGATGGCTTTTTATTGTAAATGTCTAACACATATATTATTAAAATGAAGAAAAAAGAAAAATATTAAATCCTTGAAGATTAAAGATATGATGTTTATATAAAAGCTGTGACTCTCTCTCTCTCTGTCTCTCTTTTGCTCTCTCTCTCTATCTGTCCAAGCTTTTATTTTCATTTTTTTTTCTTCAGCTCTTGGCCTCCAACTCGCTCACTCTCTTTGTCAATTGCTCGACCATCTCCCTCAACTCCTTCACCTCGCTCTGCAGAGCCTGGACATTCGGAGACAGAGACAGAGACTATGTAAGATTATATATATATATATGAAATGTCTTTTAGAACTGTGTGTGTGTGTGTGTGTGTGTGTGTGTGTGGTGCTCTTACCCCTCCGTTCGCGTGTCCAGGTCCCCCAGAGGCTACCGAAGTGGACATGAGGCTCTTGATGACTTTAAACTCTTTGTTCTTGGTGGTGGTGACGAAGCCGTCCTTCAGGGAGATCAGGATGGGTTTCCCCTCTTTACCCGCGAACCAATCATCAGCCTCGACTGACGGCTCCGGGCCGATCGTATCGGGGTACAGGTCCTCCTGGAACAGGTCGGACTGGACCAAAAACAGACACAATGGGGACGTGAACAAAACTGAGCAGCGGGACATGGTCTGTCTGACGGTCTGTCTTCCTATCAGTCTGTCTGTCTACATGCCAAAATATATAACTGTTCGCCAGCCTCTCTGTCTGACCATCTGCGTCTCTATCTGTCTGCCTTTCTTCCTGTCCATCAGTCCATCTATCTCCCTACCAGTCTGGTTTCCTGCCTTTCTGTCTGTCTGCCTTTATATCTATCTGCTTGCCTGTCTGTCTTTCTAGCATTCTGTCTAAATGTATATCTGTTTGCCTCCCCACCTGTCTATCCATCCATCCATCCATCCATCCATCCATCATTTGTATGTAGTGGGCATTCTCAAAATGTTAGCGAATAGATACTGTGTGTGTGTGTGTGTGTGTGTGTGTGTGTGTGTGTGTGTGTGTCTGTGTGTGTGTGTGTTTACCTTGCGTGGTACAGTCATGATGATGGGCTCACACTTTCTCTCATGCAGCTTATAGAATCTGCAAAAAGAGAACAGGTTAGTATCCTGGCTTCCACTCTGTGTGTGTGTGTGTGTGTGTGTGTGTGTGTGTGTGTGTGTGTGTGTGAGACTGATGC
>JAQQZS010000008.1:796503-808874 GCA_030068045.1 Platyallabes tihoni | reverse complement strand
GGTTTCCAGCATATTTAAAAGTTTGTCACGTCTGAATTATACGATGTTGTTTACAAATGTATGTATTAAAGCATTTTTAATTCAACATTACAGGGAGCTGTAAGGAACCTCCATAATTCAGAAAACAACCCACATAAATACGATCCACAAACTGGGTAAGAATTCGACATCACTGCAGTGTGATAATTAATAATAACAGTCTAATACACTCATGCACACACACATTGTACAACACCTAACAGATGTAAGCTTTAACAGCTAGCCCTTAACATCAATACTGTATAATAATAACAGGATAACACACTCATGAACATACCCGTACTATATCACCTCAAACTTTTTTTCACACCCCTGCAACCTTATAGACCTATTTATAGACTGATAAACGTCCTGCCCCGTGTTTGGTGTGTGTATAAATACCTGAAGCAGAGCTAAAAAAGAACATTTAAAAGGCTGCAAAAGATTCAGTAAGAAGGCCCATTTAAAGCGCACAGGATACGTCTGCTCACACACACATCACGGTAAGTGAAAACCACCCCTACATCTGAACTACCACCACTTCTAATTGGCATTTGTACAGGTGTTGGTTTTATGTGAATACTGATTTCAGGAAATCTACTAACTGGTAAATATATTGCTAAAACTATTATCACTGTTTAGAAACTACATTTTATGAGATATAAATATCTGTTATTATGAGCCACACAATTCTGATATCCTTCACACATTAACTGCTGTAGGTAAGACAACAAGAGCAATATGGAAACAGTATCAAAGTTAGCTAGGAAAAGGTGGCACATGAAGTTCTTTATTATTTAAACCAGAGGCATACACCCCACCGGAACCAGGATTTCAATCTCGGAACTGGGGACGCTACTCGCTTCAGCAGTGTGACACTGGAGGTCTGAGATGAAGACAGTGATTCAGATAACGATCTTCTCGGGGCGTGCAGCGTTCCACTGAAATCTGGAGTTAATAAGGAGGATGTCTGCACACTCCATCATGGAGTCCTGTACTATAAAGTGCAGGGGAAGTGTTCACGGTTTGGCTGGTTCTTCTTGCTCAGAGTACATGTCCTCTCGTATGGATCCACAGCTGAAGAAAGTGTACGTCTCCCGAAATGCTCGCTTCATTCCCAGAAACATGCTGCTGAAGATGGGAGTGCTCCTCGATGAACGCATTCCCCGCTTCAACCAGAGCAATGCTGCAGGTTCTGAATTGTAGACCAACTGTGTAGGTTTATTGTACGTTATTACTAAACCTCTCTGGCTCATTTGAGTTGTTTTATTGCCCTTTTGAAAGTTTAATAAAAGTCGCATGGAGGAAAAGAAATATTGCTGAAATATCCTTGATATAAGGTAGAAGTTGTGTTGAGAGTCCTGGTAAAATAATGATTTACATTTGTAATATATTTTCACAACCACAAAGCCCACACCACAAATTTTTGTTGTGTGTGGTGTTTAATTTCACAGTTGGAGTAAAGACGTGTCCACTAGGGTAGAAAATTACGATGACTAGACAAAGAGCTGTTGGATTAACATGAATCATGTTTTTTTGTCTTTGAAAAAGCTTTAACAACTAGAATGTGTACTAGTAATGTATATAGTGTAATAATTAATAATACCAGTTTAACACACTCCTGCGCACACCCCCATTTTCCCACTTTACACCCCTCCAACTACAGACCCTTATATAGACTGATAAACGGTCCTGCTCCATGTTTTGAATGTGCACACACATATTGTACTACACTGTTTTCCAAAACATAACCTTTAACATCTAGACATGTAAAGACGTGTGCACTAGAGCAGAGATCATACTGACCACACGCAGAAACTATTAGATTAACATAAATCATGTTTTTCTCTCTACACACAGAACAGACTCGATCAGGTCTGTATATCTAAACTAACCTCATAACACTGACCAAAAAAACAGCACTGCAATGTAATAAGTAATAATAATGAACACACGCATGTAAACACCCACATTTTCCCACTTTACACTTTTTTCTCACCCCTCCAACTACACACCCTTATATAGAATGATAAACGGTCCTGCCCCATGTCTTGCAGATGTATAAATACCTGATGCAGAACTAAAAAAGAACATTTATAATGTGGTAAAGGTTTAGTAAGAAGACCAATGTAAAGCGAACAGGTTAAATCTGCTCACACACACATCACGGTAAGTGAAACCAACCGTACATCAAATTATCTCCACTTCTAATGGCCGTTTTCACTTTTTAATGTAAAGTAAATATACTAATGGTAAACATATTTCTAAAACTATAAGTTTAGAAAAATATTTTGCAGGCTATACTTCTGATTCTCAGCAATAATTGTAATTATAATACAGAATATACTGTTATATTGTAACATGGAAACACTATTAAATTAAACGTAAGGTAAAACATGGCGTTCTCTGCTGTTAAACCCAGAAGACCTTAGCGCTGCACGGATTAAATATATATACATGTCTAAAACATGAGCTAACTTGAGCTAGAAATAGATAAAGTGAACATATCTAAATCATACCTGAAAAAGAAAATGCTTATTTATTTATTTATTTATTAAATAAAATAATTATTATGCACAAAATAATCCATCATTTCCAAACGTAACTTAAAAATTAATACCATGGCAGACCAGTTTTCTGATGGAAAAAAAAAAAATATATATATATATATATATATATATATATATATACACTAATGTTTTTCCAGTGCCTAATGTAGACTCCTGAGTTTTGCATTAAAATAGAAAGGATTCTGCAGCACACTCAGTAAAACCTAATATCTAACAACTTACTTATAGTACTGAACACAAATCTTGGGAACATACAAAAACATGTCATATGGAGCAATGCCTTTGGAAATATTCCTAGATAAAAGAAATCTGTAAGGGGTAATACAATAAACAATGTAAATATTTGGTGGGAAAAGTCTTTACTTGAAATTAATCAGTGTTAGACAGAGATTTGTGTTAGTAAATCTAAGTAAATTTAAGTAAAACAGCTGTTAAGATTTACTGAGCATGCTTGAGATTATGAGTTCTTCTGCTAACGTTGTCACACTTGCTCCATTTTATTTTTATGCATTTTTTGTTGTTGCACATATTTTTTTTTTTTAAGAGAATTAAAAATACTGTTTGCTGGGCATTAGGGCTGGGCATGCTGGGCATGAATACTATGTGGTATTCACACCTAGATCTTCTTGCTCTCTTTCTCACTTTCTGCTGCCTTTATCCTGTTCTCTTTCTTTTTGTTAAGCCTTTATTTGTCAATTACAGTATACGTTACTGCAGAGTGAAATTCTTTTTTTGCATATCCCAGCATAGCTGTGGTCAGAGCTCAGGGTCAGCCATGATACACGCCCCTGGAACAGATAGGGTTATTGGCCTTGCTCAAGGGCGCAACAGTGGCAACCTGGTGGAGCTGGGGCTCAAACCGCCAACCTTCCGATCAGTAACTGTGGTCAACCAAAAGTTAACAACCAAACAGAGATTTTATACTTTATAAAACGTATACATGCAGCTGGTCCATAACAATTCAAAGATTTTCTTACAATCTGCGCGCATCTTCCAGCTTCGCATGCGCTGCTTAATTTCTTCTCCTCCCCCTGCCTTCCTTTCCCTCAGTAAAAGTAAAGTAAAGTTCCACTCTGATCCTTTGCTATTAATCACCTCCACCTCAAGGTGAAAGTGTTCAGGGCTAAGTTTAAAATATTTGGCGCTAAAGCCTTGAATGATCAGACTGTTATACAGACTGTACTCTAGTGATGGTTGACTGGAGGGGTGCTAAGATTAAATTTAGCGGTGATTGAGTATTCCTACAAAGGATCTAAAATCAGCGGTGGCCGGGTGTTTCTCATCTTCCTCTTGACATTAGCCCAAAGATTCTCCATAGTGTTCAGGTCAGGTCAGTTGGCTGGCCAATCAAGCACAGTAATATCATGGTTAGTAACCCAGTTAGTGGTAGTTTTGGCACCATGGGCAGGAGCTCAGTCCTACTGGAAAAGGGAATCAGAATCTCTATAAAGCTTGTCAGCAGATAGAAACATGCAGTGCTCTAAAATCTCCTGGTAGAAGCTGCATTGACTCTGGACTTGATAAAATACAGTGGACCAATACCAGCAGATATCGTGGCACCTCAATTCATCACAGACTGTGGGAACTTCAGAGTGGACTTCAAGCAAGCCTCTCCTCTCTTCCTCCACTGATCAATAGTCCAGGTCTTTTTCTCCTTAGCCCAGGTAAGACAATTCTGATGTTGTCTCAGGTTCAGGAGAGGCTTAATATTGCGATTAAAACAGTTGTAGCACGTTTCCTATAGACGTCTTTGGTGAAACTCTCCCAAGTTCTTGAATCAGCTTTACTTGACAGTTTCCTTAAGCCTGCATTCTTCCCTGTTACTTCTGCACTAGTGTTAATTTTGTCAGCTATTTTCAATTTTAGTCTTAGTCCCGTGATACAGTAAATGTACCTGTTAGGTTTTTTTATCCTATTTATCCTATTTTTGTTTAGTCAAGTTTATTCATGACAACAACTGCTGCATGTCCAATACTCTTTTTTTTAAAACTACAAAACACTAGGAGCAGTATAGACAATTGAAACTTGATAAAAAATAAAGTCAAATTAGTTATTATTTTTTAAACCATATTTTAGTCTCATTTTTTCGTCAACAATATCTCATGCTGATTTCGTCGCTGTCACTGTACATTGATATCCATGACGTCTCGTCGTCGTCTCATCTTAGTCACAGGAAAAAAGGTTGTCAACCAATATTTTATTTTATTATTTTTTCGTTAACGAAATTAACACTATTCTGCACGTTTTCTTAGCATACTTTTTCCTCTCAGTCACTTTTCATGAATATGCTTCACATTAGCACTTTCTGCAACTTATCCTCCTTGAGGATGGAGTTAATGATCACCTTATAAACAACTGTCTAGTCATCAGTCTGACCCATGCTGGGACATACACAGTTTTTATACTGTGTTTATAGTAAATTACTCAAACTTACAACTGAATATGCAGCTATTTAGATTTTCCTGAGCTACAGTATAAGCCATAATCATCAAATTTATTTATTTATTTAAAAAAGGCTTAAAATATTGTAATGAATCTAGAATATTTGAGAGTTTCACATATTAAATAAATTATGAAAACAAAAATTACTTTGTCATGATGTTCTGATTTTTAAAGATGCACTGAATATACACGTGTGATAATATCAACACCACTGCCAAGTGAACTAACCACCACTAATTACCAACTACACAGCGAGAGCTCAGAGTTCAGTTCTTTTATGACTTTTAGGATAAATAGAACAAAGATCTTTCTAAAACAGTGTGTTTCTGTCAACAGTAGTTGTGTATTAAGAAGTTCAGATGTTGTTTTCCTCTGACTTGAAGCTTGATTGAGCTGGCTTAATTTTTCTCATACTCTCATACATAATTTTTCTCATACATTTTTCTCATAATTTTTATCATACAGGAGACACATTGATTTTATTATAGATAAAAACACTGGTGTAAGTATGCTATGTCTATGTCATGAAGTAATTAACTATTTTTACAATTACAAATCTGAATTATTTTAATACAGAAACAGGACACACACCGAGTCCAGCCATGCTGAAGACACTTCTGATTTGGGTCGTCTTTGCAATGTTTCTCCCTCCAACCAACCAGCAATGCTTCAGGGCCAATGAGTCTCAGTGTGCCAATGTGGACTTCGCTCCAGGATCTGACCTAGCAGGAGAAGGCTTTGACATCACCACCCTTCAACGGAAAGGGGTCTTCGTCATCGACATGAGTTCCTGGCTCCAGAAGGACAGGACCTGCACGCTGTGTAATAACCACTACATGGGAGGTCAAAAGCAGAAGCTCCCAGTTTCTGTGGTGGACTGGAGACCAACTCAGAAGTGCAACATGAAGTTGTCCAGCTCCGTCTTTCAATCCAGTGAGGCCCTGGTCAGCTCCAGTGCCTCTTCTGTTGAAAATAACTGGAAGGTGGGCTTGGACATATATACTCCACAGGTCCAGGGGTCAGTCATGCTGGCAGGCAGTAACTCCAAGCTGGCTGATTATTCAATGCAGAAAACCAAAAAAGACAAATTCAGCTTCACCAGTCATGCTGTCTCCTGTGGATACTACAGGTAGATGATGCTGTTTCATGTTGCCTTAAATTGAATTTTACATCATCATTCATCATTGGTTTAAGTTCTACTTTATGGTCTGTCTTCTAGATACAGGGTTTCCACCCGTCCAGTTCTGCACCCAGAGTTAAATGATGAATTCAGAAGTCTCCCTGACATTTATGATGAGACTACAAAGCACATCTATCAGAAGCTGATTGACACATTTGGTACTCATTATATCACAAAGGTAAATGTCATAATAGATTTGACTCTGAAGTTGCCTCATTCATTTGAGTTTTAGTGTATCATTTTGTGTTCATGAACAATTAAGACAAATGTACAGTTCTAGAATGAATATGAGTGTGGTTTTGCTCACTTGAAATGCTGTGGCTGTTTGCAGGTGAATCTGGGTGGAGAGGTTCGCTCTGTAACCAGCATCAAGGACTGCCAGGCATCCCTTCAGGGTCTGACCGTGGACGAGGTCAAAATGTGTCTGGATGTGGAAGCATCTGTCAGTAAAGGACCAGCTTCACTTAAAACAGAGGCACATCACTGCAAGCAGACCAAGGACAAGAAGCTGAACCAAAAGAGCTTTGCTAGCAGCTTTAGTGACAGGTTTGTACAGCTCCTCTCTTTCTCTTTCCAGGTCAATCAATAAGATATGTAAAATGACACTTGGTTCAGCTGGTTAGCCTTTTGGAAACATATATACAAAATACTTGACTATAATAACAACATATCCTTATCATCTCCAAAAGGGAAAGCAATGTGATTGGTGGCCACACTCAGAGTGTCGACCTGCTCTTTTCATCAAATACTGACCCAAATGCCTATAAGGAGTGGGTCTCATCTCTGCCTGCTCACCCTGATGTAATCTCCTATTCGCTTGAGCCTCTTCACAACTTGGTGCTGGGAAAGGCATCAATCAAGGTGAATGTGCGCAATGCCATCAAGGACTACATCCTACAGAGGGCTCTGCTGAAAAACTGCACAAGCCGATGCAAGACCGGTGTGAAGACCAACTCTAAGGAACCGTGCAGTTGCAGCTGCCACAACAGCCCAGATGTGGCCCTTAACTGCTGCCCTACTCAGAAAGGATATGCTCAGATCATCGTAACTGTGATCAGAGCCACGGGTTTATATGGAGATTACTGGACTCAGACAGATGGATTTGTTAAGATCCTCCGCGACAAAAAGCACAAGCTGGCCCAGACGTCTATGATCTCAGATAATAACTCACCCTATTGGAACCAGGAATTCAATCTTGGAACTGAGGACATTACTCACTTCAGCAGTGTGACACTGGAGGTCTGGGATGAAGACAGCAGTGTAGATTATGACCTTCTCGGGTCATGCAGCGTTCCACTGAAATCTGGAGTGAAGGAGGATGTCTGCTCGCTCAATCATGGAGTCCTGTATTATAAAGTGCAGGTGAAGTGTGTTCACGGTTTAGCTGGTTCTTCTTGCTCAGAGTACATGCCATCTCCTATGGATGCACAGCTGGAGAAAGTGTATGTCTCCCGAAACGCTCGCCCGATACCAAGAAGCATGCTGCTGAAGATGGGAGTGCTCCTTGATGAACGCATTCCCCGCTTCAACCAGAGCAACATTCGCAAAGCTGCAGGTTTTGAATTGTAGACCAACTGTATAGCTTGTGAACCTACTGCATGTCCTTAAAGGCTATCATAATGTTTAAATTAGAGAAACAGAAGTTCATCCTGATGCATTTCTGCTAACCTTTTCCTGCTCATTTTTGCTGCAATTACATTATTGAAAACTTATTAAAGTTTCACAAAGTAAAATCTTGATAAATTTTTTTTATTTTTAAATAAGCTAGATCTTGTGTTGCAAGTCTAATAAAATATTGGTTTATGCTAAAAATCCTTTTCACATTTTAAGAACACCCACAAATCCCATACAACACACAACACTGTAGTGTAGTGATGTGTGATTTTAATTTTTACAGCCAGTGTGACAATGTGGCCACTAAAAATGTTTAGACTGACACACACACACACACACACACACAAAATAGACCCTTTATCAGCTCTATACTGAACATCTAAAGCAAAACCTACTAATAACAATGTTTAGGTGTCTAAACAGCTTTGCTGTGTAATAATTAATACTAACAGTAAAACACACTATGCAATCTCACACACATCCATATACTGTACCACTTTCTAAGCTCTCCGAATTTTTTGACATATTTATAGACCAAAACATATTTAAACATATTTATATATGTTTAAATTTATATAGACCAATAAATTGTCTTGCCACCTTGACTCTTGTCTCGTCCCTAACACAGGTTTAGAGAGGAGCGTTGAGACGTGGGGTGATTATGTGTACTTTAGTGGGATTAATCAGTTAGGGCAAGCATTTCGCAGTGCTAAGGAAATGGTGTTTCTACGCCACTTTGTAACTCAACTAAAAAAAATTATTATTCATTTATTCACAATATTTATGTATTTATTTATATAGAGATGTTTATCTTTCAAGCCTCTTTTCAGTTTTCTCTTTTCTTCTCCTCAATGCTCCCAGACCTGGTGCTCTCTAAATGTCTGCACATAGTGTGCTGGCTTCTGGTGGTTTAAATAACCCATCGGACAGGTGTTGGACAGGCTCAAGAAGGATAAGACCTGCACTTTATGTAAAAAAAAAAAAAAACCCTACATTAAAGGGTCAAAAGCAGATTCTCCGGTTTCTGGGGATACTACAGGTAGGTCATGCTGTTTCATGTTGGTGACACAAGACACACCTGTCTTCATTTATCTCAGGGAAGATCAAGAACTCTTCACACGTCCACCAAGAAAAACACACTTGTGCACTGCCCTTACATTACATCGTAACGACTCTCTTTAGTCTCTCTCTGTTGTCTCCCCTCTACTCCATAACAAGCCGTTACGGATAGGGGAGCCGTTAACTCTTTGCTGCTTGCATTAAAAAGATCATGATTCCTGCCCCTCTTTTACTTCTTGTTGCAGTTCACATTTTTAACCCAAGGTTCCAAGTGATCCAAAAATGACAATAGCGTTGCTTTTTGACATATAAATTGATGTAGAAATGAGGGTAGATTACTAAAACATCAGCTTATGTGACAAAAAGCAACACTGTGATATAATATAATATACATTTTAGGATCACTTGGAAGTAATTAAACCATGTTAAGATGTATGCAGTTGTCAATGAGGACTATAAAGATTAACATTTGTTAAACAGTTGATGTAAATCAGATGCTTGTATGGATGATTATTTTTTTTATTCTGTCCTAAATTTTTAAACTGTAACCAACAGACCAATCTAATAAGCAAAAAGTGTATGGAGCCCTTTAACTCCCACCAGATGCTGTAATAAAATGTAAAAATTGCTATTCTTGATGCTCAGGATGAGAGAACATCCTGTTCGAAAGACAGATGGGTGCATTTCCGACTTAACTTCAGCCAGAGCAACGCTAACAGAGCTACAGGTTTTGACTTTTAGTCAGGGATCAAAGGTTCTTTACAGGTTGTTAAAGTTTTTTGATATAGAATGTATTAATAATGCTCTCTTCTTCTCTTCCCTTTGTATCTGATATTGTTTACATTCAGTGGTACTACTTTCCTGTCTCCCCTTAGAGGTGCTAAATCTCCCACACTCTCTTTCTCATTCTCTCTCTTCTTTTCAACTTTTCAGTTTTCAGCTTTTCAGTTCAAGTTTAATCATAGGGCCACGGCTATGCTTTGGCTTGTAGAACAATTTTGTAGAACTATGAAATGACAGCTATAAATACTACTCTTGTGCATTACAGATAAACTTTCCCTGCTCATTGATGAGGTGTTTACTTTTTTGAAGGTTAATAAAACTATAATTTAAGCAAAACACACCTATTAATCATACCCATAGTACTGAAGCATCTCAAAGCAAAACTTAAGTGTCACATTAGCAACTTTCAAGTAGAAAATGGTTTTTCACACATCAACTCCACATGACTTCCAGAAGCTGAGCACAAACTGCATGTGTGGTTTAAATTTGACTGATTTAGGGGGGTAGAGGTCGTCAACAAGGGTAGAGCTTTCTAAAAGCATCAAGTTAGAAACATTCATTGTAAAATTTCGCTTTAAGGTTTCTCTTCAACTTCTAGACTTTACCATGTCTCGTGTGGATACTACAGGTAAGATATAGAGAATGTGTGTCATATTTATTAATCAATCAGTTGATTTGGATCCATGCATCAATTTAAAAAAAAACAATAATATCGATATATGTATGCATATTGTTGTAAAGTTCTCATTCATGGTCTGTCAACTAAATACCAGGTTTTAAGCCATTCACTCCTGCAACAAACACTCATAATCCGGACGTCTGCCAGAGATCTAAAGTTGCTGTTACTACCTTCATCCAACAGCTGTGTGGGGTGGACCATCACCTCTGAGGCAGAAATTGGATTGGGCGGAAGAAAATGTCGAATAAGCAAAGCTGTACTATGAATATAACTATTATGGGTGATAGTACGGATGGTGAAAGTGATATCTGTCACGATCTGGGTGTTATTGATGTGGGAACAAAGGGCAGGCATAGGCGCAGAGGGTTGTTTTAAACAAAAGAGTCTTTTAATAATACAATAACATAAAACATGAACAATAAAGAAACAAAAACAAACAAACTCAAACTAGAACTAAAAGCATAGAGCAAACAACAGGCGCTATGGTGAGACACCGGCGCTAAGCTAAACAAGAGGCCAAGAGTGAGACAAGAGGCCAAGACCTCACAAACAAACTACACATGGAGCTGAAACGGGACTAGAAGAGGGACTAGAGACACAGAGGGACTAGAGACGAAACTAGAGACACGGAGGGACTAGAGACGAGACTAGACAAAACTAGAGACAGAAAGGGAAAGCATATGACTGGGAGTGGGTTAGTAGTTAAACATCTCCAGATTAAAACCTACCCCTAGCTACACATACACCCAGCCAAACATGGCAAGTAGCTAAACATGGCAAGTAGCTAAACATGGCAAGTAGATAACCCTACCCATAGCTAAACATACACATAGCTAAACATACACATAGCTAAACATACACATAGCTAAACATACTGGGATACCCCAACATTAGGGACACAAAAAACAAGACTTACATAAAACTGGTTACTAACATAATCGAGACAGAATCAGCTCCACACACACTAAAACACAGCAATCATACTTATGACCTTTACACTAGAGCCTTGGGACTCACACACTGGTTACAAAGTAAAACAAAATCAAAATACACAACAAAAATGCCCACATAAGGGACAGTGAATACAAACAATGCTCGACCCAGTTTCCCAGACTAAACAACTAATTAAAGAAGATCTAATGAGCTATCTCGGTTCAGGTGAGCACCCGCATCACCTGACTGAGGTGCCTTCTGGGAAACTGAGTCTGCAAACAAAAACTACAACTCCCAATTCTGCCGTGGGGCAAGCTGCTTATCCACTGTCAGTTTGCCCTGGCGTTAAGGTCCCCTCCCCCTCTGCTATGCCCTTGGTATGGTCGAGCATTCTGTCACAATCTGGGTGTTATTGGCTGCTGTTGTTGCCATGGGCACAAAGGGCAGTCATAGGCGCAGAGGGTTGCTTTAAACAAACAAAAAAAAAGTCTTTTAATAATACAATAACATAAAACATGAACAATAAAGAAACAAAACAAACAAATAGAACTAGAACTATGGCGACGCACCGGTGCTATGGCGACGCACCGAGACTAGAGACACGGAGAGACTAGAGACGAGACTAGACTAGACAAAACTAGAGACAGAAAGGGAAAGCATATGACGGAACGGTTTAGTAGTTAAACGTCCCCAGATCCAAACCTACACCCAGCCAAACATGGCAAGTAGCCAAACCTACAATTAGCTAGACATACAATTAGCTAACCCTACCAATAGCTAAACGTACAAATAGCTAAACATACTGGGAAACCCCAACATTAGGGACACAACAAACAAGACTTAATACAATATTGTATTGGTTATGTCACGGGGCTAAGCGAGGTCAGGCAGGCTGATAGGACCCAAGAGCAGACACCACTGTGGAATGACTTTAATAATGAAAGTGTAGGAGATAGGGTGGGTAGTACTTGGTGTTACTTTATCACGGATACAACTGTATAGTAAATACGGGACTGTAATTCAATTAAATTTTATTTGTATAGCGCTTTTAGCAATTGTCATTGCCTCAAAGCAGCTTTACACAATCAAAAGA
>JAQQZS010000008.1:727134-737201 GCA_030068045.1 Platyallabes tihoni | reverse complement strand
ACACACGCCTTCTCCGGAGGAGTTTATATTAAACAAATGAGAGCAGAGTTAATATTTAGACGGCGTTAATTATTACCTGTGTGTTTAGTAGTCGAGTTTCCGTGTACAGTTTTAAAAACAAAAATTATGAACTTTTATTTCAGTGTTAGTGTCTGATTTATATGTGATAGAGTGAATATAACACTGTAGACTATATTAGTCTGTGGATTTCCTGGACCCCGACAGTCACCCACACACCCCTGTTTAACCCGATTTGTTCCCCTGTGAAGGCTCCATGCTAGATTTTGGAGTGTGTGTGTGTGTGTGTGTGTATGTATGCGTGGCTTTATGTTCATTCTCACACTTTACAGGAGCATTACACATTTACACCATTTGGCAGACGCCCTTATCCAGAGCGACTTAAATTTTTATGACAATATTTTTATGACCAAGTTGGTGGTCCAACTTGGTGGTCGTGGGATTTGAACCTCTGACTGTCCGAACCATAATCCAATGCCTTTAACCCCTGTATTATTGAGCTTGGGCGCTGATGTTGAGGAGGTTCCAGTTCAGAGTTCAGTCAGGGCTCTGTGAGATCTTCCACTCCAACATTTACAGCACTTGGCAGATGTTCTTATCCAGAGCGACTTCCATTTTTACCCAATTATGCCTCTGAGCAGTTGAGGGTTAAGGGCCTCGCTCAAAGGCCCACCAGAGGTAGCAGTGTGGTGCTGGCTGATCTGATCCATCATCCAACGCCACTGTGAGCTACCCCTGACCCAACACACTCTTCACACACAGTGTCTTCATGGAGCTGGCTTTGCTGAAACCATACCCCCACCCCCCGTTGTGTTGGATAAGGGTTCGGTTAGTTCATCTTAGTTCCAGTGAAGGGGAACTGAAACCCTACAGGAAATACAGAGACGTTCTGCACAACTGTGTGGCTAAAGTCTGGGTGTAATGGTCAGGGGTGCACAAACTTTTGATCATAGTTTCTTTTGTCACGTTAGCACTTGTTCACAAACACCCTGAAATACTAAAGCTAGCGAATTTATCTGAACAAACATTCACCTGTTGTGTGTGTGTGTGTGTGTGTGTGTGTGTATATTTACAGCTTAATAGATTAACGAGCCGCTTTTTTATCTCGCTGCTGTGAGGAGTGTTTAATCTGCAGTGACGATGTACTGTATCGTCTGCTCTGCAGGTGGCATGGCTGCGTCTGCGTCGTCTGCGGTGGCTCGCCGCGTCATCGCCGCCGCATCGCATGGAGGCCAAGAGGGAGGAGGTGCACTCTCTGTCTTTCTCTCTCTAGGTTTCATCATTTCCCCTCACACACCCTGCGATAGAAACATGAGGTTCTGTTGAGTGAGTGTGTGTTCTGGTGGACTGTACTGGACCGGGAGCCACAGGCTTCTCTTCACCATCAGCAGTGTTACCATGGAAACAAAATGCGGCGCTTAACGAGTAGACTTCACCTGCTACACTACAATTACTGTATATTTAACCGAATGTGTGTAAAAGCGCGTGTGTGTGTGTGTGTGTGTTCAGATATGAAGCTTGTGGACCTGAAAAAGCTTTTAAAAGCATAAAAAGTCTAAAAGGCCAAAATAGTAATTTACACATCAACTCATCAACAGTCTGTTCACACACACCATTTAAACAAGACTAATGAACTGAAAGACTAATAAAGAAAACATAAAAACATTTAGCTTTACTGCCCCCTAGTGGTCAAATAACTTGGAAACTTTCTGTATTTTATTGATCAGCAATAAAATGATTGTGATATTTTGAGAAGAATCTAATTCATCATAAAGTGAAACAGTGAGTTTCACATCCACGCTTCCTCATAAAGATTAAATTTAGTTACATTTCCACACAGTGTTAGAGGAGCTGTAGATAGGGTTAGAAAACTGTGATGCTAACGGACGCGGAGCGCTACAGGCTACTCTTGACCTCCGAGACCTGTTTTGTGCAGAATTTCAATAGTATTTATCTAATTTATGCTTTTATGCATTTTTTTTTAATTACATAAACAAAAACAATATGTACACTCTCCTTTATTATAGTAATGTCTACACTACACTATACTCTAGAAAATGTTTTATTGCCAAATTGTTAAAGGATTTTTAAATAGGAAAAGCAAAGACGAGTGATAGTTTTTTTCAGTAGAATTTTGTACATCATAAACAATAAACTCTAGGAGGCCTTGTTCATTAACATTGGAGTGTATGGAGCGCCAAAAGGGACACATGTGACAAAACATCTCAGGTTATAACATCGCATGTGAAAAAAAAAAAAAGTCTAATTGCAATAAATTACACTACAGCACTGAGCAGTAACTTTTGTAATTATTGAAAGAAAGCATTAAAAGTACAGTTTGACTTTCTGTAACACGATTTTAACAGCATTTTGCATCATTTTTAACAGTTTCGCTGAAACCACAAAGGAGCAGATAAAGAACTACTTAAAGCTCGACTTACTTTCTCTTATTAATTTATCTGTTTATCTTTTTTTTTTTTGGTAATGGCTTGGCACTTTTTCTCCCTGTTTATTCCAAGACTCTTAATTAAATTTAATTAATTTATTTGAAAGCCTCCGAGTGGCGCAGTGGTAAAGCACTCGCCCTATCACCCGTAGATCGCTGGTTCGAACCCCGGGTGATGCTGTTTTCCTCTCACAGCCGGAGGCCCGGAGAGAGCTGATTGGCCGAGCTCTCTCAGGCGGGAGGGATGAGAGGTACTCAGTGCTCCCACATTAATGACGGCTCTACAAGCCAATCAGGGGCGTTTGTGAGCTCGCGCAGGCGGAGGGAGCGGATAGCACTGTCCTCCGAGTGTGTTACGTCGCCCCCAACGGTGCGTGAGTGAGCAGTTAAAAAAAAAATGGTCGGTGACGTCACGTGGATCGGAGGAAACACGTGGGTCGGTCTGCGGCCCTCCGGCTGAGTGGCGGTAGAAGCTTAATGTGACTAGGAGGAATTGGACACGACTAAATTAGGGGAGAAAATCAGAAAAAAGAGGGGCTAAATATAAATATATATATATATATATTTAAATTATTTGTGGTACAAATATTTTGGGTGAAAAAAGCTTTTTTTTTTCTTTTTCTTTTCTTTTTAAACAATGTTGTTAAAAAGCTCACAATTTCACAATTTATGGAATAAACGGACAAAAAGTCATTGTTTGTGCTGCAGTAAAACAGTGTGACGTGTTTATTACAGTATTTATTTACTTATTTGTTTGCTTCTTTCCTCTTTATGCACATTTTTGGTTGGGTTTACCTGTTAGAGTTCCTAATGCTTTAAATTATTACTTTGTGAAAGTTTGTAAAACTTTAATTTGTTGAAGAAAATTAAAATAAATATACTGCTAAAAAAAAAATTAAGGGACGACTTGGTCCCGGTTTGACTTGAACGCCCCTGTGTATGTGTATGTAACGTTCAAGTCAAACCAGGACTAAGTGTTCCCTTAATTCTTTTGTGGAATAGTACATTTTGGGGGTGAAAAGCTGCACACGTCTCTCTTACAGGTTTATAAATCAGTTCACCAGTAACATGATGATGATGATGACGATGATGTTTTGTTTTGTTTTTCCACACACAGGTAAGACGTGGCGAGTCCTGACCTTCGTGCTGGCGTTACCGGGCGTGGCGGTGTGCATGGTGAACGCTTACCTGAAGATGAACGCTCACTCTCACGAGCCACCCACGTTCGTCCCGTATCCTCATCTGCGCATCCGCACCAAGGTACCGCACACGTGTCACTTCCTGTCTGGACAGGAAACTAAGTCTGGAGGATGAACGCAGCAACAGCGATCAGTTCACATGGTGTTTATAGTGAAGAGCACATCCGAGTGCCAACACTGCACTGAGCAACGCGGAACAGTTTGAACATCTGCATATACAAGATATATATATGAAGAGTATTTATCAGATATTTATCAGAAATCATTTCTAAAAAGTTTAATCACAGTGGTATACAAATTTATTCACACCACTGAATAATAATCTTGCTGATTAATTCAGTTGGGATTTATTATTTACATCAGACGTCTGCGCTCTGATTGGACAGAAGGTGAGACGTTAGTTTTCTATAACAGCAGCTCCGACCTGTAGCGCAGGTTATCGTTTCCATAGCGACAGCTTGTTGATTATATTCTGTAAGGAGAAATATGTCGGCGTAACATGTATGGAAGGAGTCTCCAGTGTCAGGAGCTTCTTCAGGACAGAGCTGTAGTGTAGGAGGAATAACAGCACGCAGGAACATGATGTTCTGGAAAACTAATCAACGTCACGGTGGGAGAAGTAACTTTTAAATGAAGATGATGGAGGAGCTGATGCCTGTAAATCAGGTGTGTGTGTGTGTGTGTGACTGACTCTCTCTCTCTCTCTCTCTCACACAGCCGTGGCCGTGGGGTGACGGAAACCACTCGCTGTTCCACAACTCCCACACCAACCCTTTGCCCACCGGCTACGAGCACTCACACCACCACCACTGAGCGCCACCCGGAGGCCGCGCAGCGTCAGCGCAATCTAAAACCACTGAAACAGAACCAAAGTGTAACAGTGACTGAAATAAACAACATAAACACAACGTTAACGTGTGGGAGGCGTTTTTATTTTTCGTATTTCACAAGGAAACTGGTCTCGAATATCTTCTGATAACATCCTCTTCATGACATCTGATACACTCTGTGTGTGTGTGTGTTTTTTACAAAATAAGGGAATGAAAAATAGAACAAACTTTACTCTATCCCTGACATAATCGTACACTGTACAGCGGCACAAGATACACCTGCGGGTGTGTGTGTGTGTGTGTGTGTGTGTGTGTGTGTGTGTTATATCGCAGATATACGAGTGAGGAAATAAAGTGGCTCTTCGATGCAGCATTGATAACGTAGATCATAAAGGACCGGTCCGTGTGACACCTCGTTCTTCAACGTCACCTAAAATAATCATAATAATAATAAAAATAACAATACAAAACAATAAACCAGGAATGGCACATTTTACAAACAAACAAACAAAAAAAAATAAGAGCCATAAAATGAATCGAGAAAAATATTTGAAGACACATCAGGTACATAACACACAATAACCTCTCTCTCTATATATAATATAATTCATTCATTCATTCATTCATCTTCTATACCGCTCAATATATAATATAATCTTGACTTTTGTTCTCCGCGTCCCCTGCTCGTCTCTTTTCCAAAATTCAATTATAATTTTTTTTTAATGGAGATGAACAGAATATTTAATAAAATAAAAAGTGACCAGAAGGCGCACAGCGAGCCGAAACTCTGAACATAACACTTAGCCTCGACTCATTGTTCCATTACATCAAATTCATTAGACGCCTAAAAGGAAGAGGGGGTTTGGCACGCCCACACTGACACGCCCACATGGTATAGACCCCACCCCCCCATATGATGCACATCAGAGCTAAGCAACAACCTCGAAACATTCCCTGTTTATCGCGACAGAGAGCGAACTTGCTGCATTTCTAACGTTAAACATGGCTCTTGTGAGAGAGTTAAAAGGGGGCGGGGCTTCCCAGGCCTTTAAGTGCACACTTGATGCACAGCTGTCAATCACTTTAGATTCGTACTCTGACCTGATGATTTGATTCAGAAGGGGAAAGTTAAAGCCTGGTGTAGTCGCGTGAAGGTCAGCAGGTCTCTAGCCGCACTGAGCACGTGCACAAAGTACACGCGACCTGGACCGGATCTCACTAGCATAGGAGCTAATCAGAGGACAACAAACCTCAGGCGTTCGTAAATATCCAACACTCGAGCAGTTTGTGTTAGTAAGAATGGAACTGTTCAGGATCATGTGACTCAAAGGCTCTATCTGATTGGCTGATTTTAATGGATTAAACAGAATGGTCAGGGCTGTAAGGTGTGGTCTTTGAAAGATTTTAACGGAGCTGATCAACAACAGGTCAAGGTTTTTAATTTGTGGAAACGGGAAAAAAAAAAAAAAAAAAAAAAGTTCAGTGTGAACTGATCACGTGCGTCCTAGAATCAATTTGAGAGAGGACGAGGCGCGTCCAGAGTTCAGGAACACGGAGAGCCAGTCGGAAACTCGCTGCCTGTCTAGCGGCGTTAGCTACCGAGCGCTGCAGTGGCGAGACCTAGCAGGTCCCGGCGAAGGCTCTCGGTGCTGTCTGCCTGCCGGACCAGACGGACGAGACATTCTGAGGAGACGGACGGAGGCAGCTGAGGACGCAGCAGGATGGACAAGCAGGACGATCCGAGTCGGGCGTAGGAGTAGCGCTGGGAGAACCAGTAGGCCTGAGGCAGGACGGAGGGCAGAGCGACGTCCCCGCCGTCCTCGTTCGTGGAGTTAGATCTGGACGCATCGTCAACCTCGGACGCCAGAGAGGACAGCACAGAGACAGACACGTCCTCAGCTGTCCTCTGTAACCCGGGAACCAAAAAGCGACTGGCTCCCATCATCACTTCCGCAAGAGGAGTGTCCTGAAACGCCACTTGTCTTGTCGGACCTCCGGAGACCGACGAGGACAAAACGAGGCAGCAGACGTCTCCGTCCATCCTGCAGCCGTGAAGATAATGAAGCACAGGCAGCAGCATTCCCCGCGTCACGTCCCGGATATGCACGCCGTCTCCGCCAGAGCGCTGCGCTTCATCAAACCTGCCGGTCAGTAACGCGCGGAAGTACTCCGACTCCACCTCAGCCACGCCCACCTCGCCGGAAACCGCTCCCCGATTGGCCGGAATCAGACCCCCGTCATCCAACAGGAAGCTCATGTCGTGACTGGACGTCTCGTACGGACACGGACAGGAAGGGGAATCCTTGTCCTGCTGCGGACTTTCCAAAGCACCGGGACTCTCCTTGACCTTTGACCCCGCCAGGAGACTAGACAGGCATCCGATCAGGAGAGACGCGTACAGCGAGTGATAACTGGAAGCGCATGCGTGTTCTGGTGGACAGACCCAAGCGGAGAGGAACGCTCTGCACTTATCGGCGCCGTCGTCTTCGTCCTCCAGACAGACAAGAGGTTCGAGAGCCGAGACCAGACCGCCGCTGTCCAGGAGCAGCTTCTTCAGGAGAACTCGGTTACTAAAAAAGGGGGAAAAACAAGAAAATGTGGAAAACCCTTTGAAGTCTGGTCTCACACACACACGTGGCTGGACGTACCTAATGAGGAGCGGCAGAGAGAGGGCGCAGTGAAGTTTATCGCTCTCCGAGCCCGACAGGATGATGTGGGTCAGAACCCCGGAGCCGAACGACGTCTCGCTCTGAATGCGCAGATTACTCAGCAGCCACTCACCTGCAGGGAGGAACATACGGGACCTTTAAAATCAAACCAGAAAATAAAGAATAAAAAGAACGAAATATGCTACGAGACACACCAAGTTGCCTGATTTTAGCCTTCACTTTGTCCGACTGTCTCTCCGTCTCCGCCGGTCGGGCCGCGTCCCGGACGCAGAGGCGGTGCCTGATCAGAGCGACAGCTCCAGTCCGGACCAGTGGCTGCAGGCAGTTCAGGTTGCAGGTGATCCTCATCAGGATGCGGTAGCAGCGTCCGCTCGGCTCGCGGTGCCGCGTCAGGTAGTAGAGCAGGGCGGAGAACACGGGCGCGGTGATGAGCGCGCCGCTCGGGTCGGCGGCGTGGGAGAAGCGGGACAGCAGCAGCAGGATGGGAGACTCCGGCGCCCACTGCTCGAGGTGGTACGGGTGCTGGTACGCCGACGCCTTCGGTATTGCCGGCGGGACGTCCAAGGAGACGAGGCTCAAAGAGGAGGAAGAGGAGGAGGAGGAGGACAGAGAAGACGTGCGAGCTCGCTTCCTCGGAGGGGACGAGGCTTTACAGGAGGAGGAGGGTGGGCGGCAGGGTTTGTGCCGTGCAGACAGACAGGAGACGGGTTTTGGCGGCTGAGCTGGAGACGGAGAAACGTCACCAGGAGTGAGAGGAGATGGTGAAGACGAGGAAGAGGAGGAAGGAGAGGAGATGGGATAAGGAGAACCCGAATCCGTATCTGAATTGCAAGGCGAGTACGTCAGCTCCACCTCTGAAGAGATGAAACCCTCAGTGAGCAGCCAGGACCTGAACACACACACACACACACACACAGGTTAAAAAAATCAAAACGATAAAAAACATGAGCACTGTACGTTAATCCAGTGAGTGTGAGAAGTTCACCTGAGGCTCAGGAAGCTGGAGTTACCCTGCTCCTTCCCCAGCTCCTCCTTTCTGCCCCCCTCAGGAGGAGGAAAGTCAAACGAGTCGAAACAGGAGCTGAGCTCGGCGCCCTGAGGGATCACCGCAAGCCCGGCGTCCATCTTGGCGTCGTCTCCCCGGGCGAGGTCGACGAGGCGCGTGACCAGCAGCGGGACCAGTCCGAGTTCCTGCAGCTGCTCCAGAGCCACCTCATCATACACAAAGTCCAAACACGCCATGACGGCCAATCGCGTCAAAGGATGGTGCCGGTACGCCGCCAAGAAGTCGATCAGCACCTTGAGTCCGCCGCTCTCCTTCACCTTCGCGCGGTTCACCGCCTCTTTGCAGCACAAACATAGAGCCTTGAACAACACGCTGCCTTTCAGCGGATCTTTCTTCACTTCCTCCGTGAACTTCTGAATGACGCCCAGCGAGCCCACCAGGGGGCGCAAGCAGCCCTGAGAGCACAGATTAGCCAGAGTCTTTAGCGCCAGCTCCTCGAGAGCCCCACCTTCGTCTCCGTCTTCGGACGCCAGTGTGCCGAGGTGAGACAGCACCCCAGAAACAGACACCTCCCGGGCGCACTCGGCGCCGCAGCCCCGCGTCAGCTCATGGAGAGCGCGGAGACACGCTCGCCTCAGGCCCAGGGGGTACTCGGGGGCGAGGAAGAGCGTCAGGGCAGGCAGGGCACCCTGGGAGAGCAGGGAGAGGCGGTTGGAGGGCGTGTCTGAGAGGTAGAAGAGAGCGCGGGCGGCTGACTGGGCACGCTCTAGTGTGGAGGACGACGTGGCAGGAGAAGGAGGGGCAATGGAGGGAGAGGGCGGGGACGACGGAGAGCTGGACAGGGACAGGCAGAGGAGAAGAGGAGGAACACCGCCTGCATGAGAAAGAGAAAGACGTAGTTCTTGATTATAGCTGGACTTCCACGTGATACCTGATACCGGAGACGTCACTTCCTGTGTGTCTAATATTCTATGGAAAACAAACCTAATACCAAAATGCCCCCAAACAACATTTCAGGGGCAGGATTTATTTGATTGACAGGTGTCAGCACGGACCTGCGGAGTGAATCTGCGCCGAACCCTCTGGGTCCATGGCAAGGTTCCCCAAAGCACGAGCTGCTCGGTTCTCCACCGTCTCCACCGACGCGTGTCTCTTCAGGACCTCCACTGAGCACGGGAATCACACACACACACACACACAACAGTGAACAATCTAAGAAGTAAAAGTGATGGTGATATTTAAGTGTGTGTGTGTGTGTGTGAGAGACAGAAACTCACCTATGAGACAAACTCCGCCCAGCCGCCGTACCTGAAGAAGCGTATAAAGTCGTTTAGTTAAATCAGAACTGTAACTTTAATCAGTAAAGAGACGTTTATCCTCTACAGCGTGTGTGTTTGGATCCAGTGCATGAAGTTAAACGCTGAGTGTTTTCCTTTATGTTCACACTACAGCGATTTTGTAAACGTATAAAGGTCAGAGGTCACCCGTCTGATGTCTGGCGGTGCGTCCCTCACCTCGGTTCTCGTCTCCTTCTCCGTGCAGCAGTTGGCCAGGATGCTGAGGGTCAGGTCCAGGATCTTCCTGGAGCTCTCGGGTCTGCGCAGGATGACCAGTAGGGGGGGCAAACCACCATTCGCCTGGTACCGCCCGATCCGGCTGCTTCCTCCTTTAATGTGGTGCGTGCGGATGGCAACCAGCGCCCTCCACTGGCCCGCCTTGGAGGGTTTTGTGTCGGGGCCGGATCGGTTCAGCTGGACCAGGCACCAGGACAGAGAGGACTCGGGGGACGGAGACGGCGTGTCCGTACGGCCTCTGGGGTGGGGTTCTAATTGTCCTCCCTGGGTTGCCATGTTGGTTTTAAAACAACTTTAACTTGGCCCCCCCCCCCCCCCCCCCCCC